>NW_026506105.1:0-27500 GCF_026875155.1 Cherax quadricarinatus
TTAAAATTTGCCTCAAGGATCTTACCAGTGATTGACAGGAGTGACACTGGTCTGTAGTTGCTGATTTCTGCTCTGCTCTTCTTTGTGAACAGGGACTACATTTGCCTCTTTCCATAGAGAGGGCCATTTACACTGTACTAGGCAGTGCTGAAAGATGCAGTTAGAGGTGCTGCTAGCTTGTCTGCACATCTTCTCAGCAATCTTGGGCTCAACTTGTATTGGCCCACAGCCTTTCATGGTCAAGCGATTTAAGAGGAAATGCACCTCCTCCTGCCTTATTGTCACCACTGACAGTTTTTGACACAGTTCTTGCAGCTAGCCAAGGAGGGTCCTTGCTGGATCAGGAACTGCATTTTGGTAGCAAAGTGTTCAGCAAAGAGGTCCGCCTTCTCTTGACTACTAGTAGAGGTGGTCCCATCCTGTCGATTTAGAGGTGGAATAAGTTCATCAGGCAGATAACCTTGTCTGTCCTTGACCAGGGACACCAGGTTTTGGAGCCTACCCTACCTGATGCATATATATATTAATATATTATATATATATATATATATATATATATAATATATATATTATAAATATATATATATATAATAATATATATATATATATATATATATATATATATATAATATATGTCGTGCCGAATAGGTAAAAATTGCTAAAATAGCAACGCTCTTCATGCCGAATAAGGCAAGGGAAAATTTGTATATACAATAATTTCGTAAAAACCATTCTTAATTTAACAAAATAATATAATTCATCGTGTTTATTATTAAATAATTGTAAACATTTCTAAAATTTATTTAGTGGATTAGACTAAATTAAATTGAGCTTGTTATAATAAGATTAGGTAAGTATTCTAAGATTCTCTTAGAACAAAATAATTCATTTTTACATTAACATAAATGAAAAATATATTTTTTAAAGTATAAGAGAAAATTTTAGAAAGGACTTAATTTTAAATGATTTCTTGCTAGGTAAGACACATATGTAACAGTTAGGTATCTTTATTTCGAAACGTTTCGCCTACACAGTAGGCTTCTTCAGTCGAGTACAGAAAAGTTGATAGAAGCAGAAGAGACTTGCTTCTATCAACTTTACTGTACTCGACTGAAGAAGCCTACTGTGTAGGCGAAACGTTTCGAAATAAAGATACCTAACTGTTGCATATGTGTCTTACCTAACAACCTGTCGGTATTTTAACCATTTTCTTGTTCAATTCTTGCTAATTGACCAGTTTTACCTATTTATCACGACAGGAAGGTGTGGTAGTTCAGATAAAATATTTCATAAAGTGTTTGCATCATACACCAAAATCGACTAAAAAATAAAAATGTATCCCAGTTGAGGGTACACGCAAAGTAAATGTATATATCTGCATAAAGTGCATGACTGAGCTGCTGGAACATTTCGTTTGATGTAGGAGCAGTCAAGGGAGGGAGTGTTGTGTAGTGACGCTGGTCGGTGACACACTGTAGTACCATGGGTTGGTGACACATAGCAGTACCATGGGTTGGTGACACATTGTAGTACCATGGGTTGGTGACACATAGCAGTACCATGGGTTGGCGACACATAGCAGTACCATGGGTTGGTGACACATAGCAGTACCATGGGTTGGCGACACATAGCATACCATGGGTTGGTGAACATAGCAGTACCATGGGTTGGTGACACATAGCAGTACCATGGTTGGTGACACATAGCAGTACCATGGGTTGGCGACACATAGCAGTACCATGGGTTGGCGACACATAGCAGTACCATGGGTTGGTGACACATAGCAGTACCATGGGTTGGCGACACATAGCAGTACCATGGGTTGGCGACACATAGCAGTACCATGGGTTGGTGACACATAGCAGTACCATGGGTTGGTGACACATAACAGTACCACTGGTTGGTGACACATTGTAGTACCATGGGTTGGTGACACATTGTAGTACCATGGGTTGGTGACACATAGCAGTGCCATGGGTTGGTGACACATAGCAGTACCATGGGTTGGTGACACATAGCAGTACCATGGGTTGGTGACACATAGCAGTACCATGGGTTGGTGACACATAGCAGTACCATGGGTTGGTGACACGAGCAGCACCACAGGTTGATGACACATAACAGTACCACGGGTTGGTGACACAACAGTACCATGGGTTGGTTACACATAACAGTACCAAGGGTTAGTGACACATAACAATACCACGGGTTGGTGACACATAGCAGTACCACGGGTTGGTGACACAACAGCACCACTGGTTGGTGACACAACAGTACCACGGGTTGGTGACACATAACAATACCACGGGTTAGTGACACATAGCAGTACCAAGGGTTGGTGACACAGCAGTACCATGGGTTGGTGACACATAGCAGTACCACGGGTTGGTGACACAACAATACCACAAGTTGGTGACACAACTGTACCATGGGTTGGTGACACATAGTACCAATGGTCGATGACACACAGCAGCACGACGGGTTGGTGACACAGCAGTGCCTCGGGTTGGTGAGAGAGAGAGAGAGAGAGAGAGAGAGAGGTGGGGGAACGAAGGGGTCAGAGGGAGGGGGAAGGGGTTAAAAGGTGGGAAAGGGGGGGAGGTACGTGTACAGAGGCTACATAGAGGAGAACCTGTAATTAGAACTCCTAGAACTCTTTTATGTTGACTGAGAGGGCTTTGAGCTATACATTTACAGGATTTTTTTTTTATTTTTTTTATTGAGAGCATATCTTGTACAGACATAATACATATATATAGTATAACACTGTTGAGAACAATAATAGGTGGCTTGATAGGTGGCTTGAGTGATGTATAGTGTGCTTGATGGTCTTTCTTTTTTGTTTTGTCTGTGACGGGTTTCTTCTCCTGTGTACAACAACGTGTGTGTGTGTGTGTGTGTGTGTGTGTGTGTGTGTGATAATTTATGTATGTATTTATTGTTCTCATTTACAGGATTAGAGAATGTCGTAAAAGTATGTAAAGTTGTTCAGAAACGATGCCGTATGTAAATGGAAACAGCATCGAGGTGTTAAAGCACCAGAGGAGCAACTCACTGTGAAATCTAGTTTGGTCAAGAGAGATTGGAAAGGTTTGGAAACATTTAAATATCAGGGGGAAGCTTTGAGTTCAAATATAGATTTGGGTCTTTGGAGATGTGAAAGCGCTTATAAAAGCAAGTAAATTTTTCAAACGCTATGAGACTGAGTGTAAATTTTTTAAAGGATATTATATGAAGCATGACGGCGACAGGTTTATGTTATAAAGATTATCTTCAATAAACTGGATGTGTAAATAATGACCTCGAAAGTTCAGTGAAACTGTGAAGAAGTCGAGTAGAGCACATTGGAAAGGCACTGATGATGTATAAGATACTTGACATACGAGATACTATTATAATGTAAATGAATATACATTCATGTACACTTTTTGACATGCATGAAAATAACAAAAGTTATGCATGGGTCTTTTCTGAAAGAAACTCTCTGGTCACATCGAGAAATCTCTAGTCCATATTTTTTGAATTAGTTAAAGGATAATTCTATGAAAATCTGATCTCCCTCTGTCATTTCATCTGGACTCACACATATACAACAATTTTGCTGATATTTCCTTCGTTCTCTCCCGAGTACATCTGAAATAGTCTTTTCTAATCGTTTCAAGGTTCCCCCTCTCACATTCACTGCACATTCTCTTTCATAGATATCTCGTACGCTGAGGGAAATAAAAGTGTTGCTTCAAAACATGACGTTGGGAGCTCAGGTGAGGGTAACACATATAAATCTCACCTTATATTGTGGTTCCAAATGTAAGACATTTATTCTCATTGAGACAAAATTAATATTTTTCTTGCCAAAATGTGGCAGAAAGTATTGTGACATTTTAAGTGTTTTAAGCCTTATAAAAGCTGGTGATGATCTGTTACTTTACTTCCTCGCTTTACTCTTTTTTCTTTGCTTGTCAATATAATTTTTAATATGCTGAATATTTTAGAAAACTAGATATTGTTATTCGGGTCGGTGTTTTGTAGCGTAGAACGAGGATCAACAAGTCATTCAGGTGTCATATCATCGGGATTCACATCAAGAAGGATTGTCGAGTGGACGAAGATTGGAAAACAGTGTGTATTGTGTTTGCAAATCTGTGTTAGTTTACGCACAGATTAGCGTCATTCCTGGTGATCCTTGGACTGTGTTCAGTGCTTCAGAACAGTGAGCCACGAGAGGGTGGCTACGGGCCCAGACTGGGGCTCTGAGCCTCACAGCTCTGCACCCAGTGTGGGTGGCTGTGAGGTCACAGGCAGCAGCTCTGCTGCTGGCTCTGTCCCCCCACACCTACAGTCACCATGACAGATCCAGGAGAGCGGCCTAAACGTTCCTTGGAATGCTGGGGACGAGTTGGAGGACGACGTGGGGCAGGTGGGAGCCCCCACCAAGAAGGCCAAGGATGCAGTGGAGACTACTGTGCCTGCCAATCTGCCACTAGGTCCGTCGGCAGCCCCTACCAAGAAGACTTGCACCCCCAGATGGCCATAGGGTCGTGGAAGGAAGCCAGGAGGAAGTAGCTCCTCAAGTGGCAAGGATGGAGCCATCCCAGGTCCCCTACACCAGTTGCGTTGGCCTCCACAGTGGACGGGGACTGGTTCACTCCACGTGGAAGGAGGAATTCCCGCTCAGCTCGGGCACAAGCAACCAGGGCCTTCAACAAATTCAAGGTTCCCAACTACGGGTTTGTAAGGTATCTGGAAGGTCTCCCCCACCTCAAGTTCTGCTGCGAGTTCACTCTCTCAGGAACGAGGTTCTCTGGTCATTCCTCGGGACGAAGACTCTTACAGGAGTTGAAGGGGCTGGTTGTGACCCATCCAGCATGGTGGAACTGCTTGCTTCGGAGAAGGTGTACAAGGGGGTGCTTTTACACGTCCCTGTGCCCCTCCCACTGGACCCCATTTTGGAAGTGCCCAATATTGTCAAGGCGGAGCGACTCACTGCAACGGTGAACAAGGTGCCCACCCGCCAGGTGCTGATCCACCACAAAGGTCCACTTCCCACGCACCTGGACCCTGGGTCTGGGAAGATTCAAGACCCGACCATACCTGTCAGGCCCAGTACAATGCTTCAACTGCCAGGGGTTCAATCATATTGCAGCCACCTGCCAGCGAGAGAAGAAGTGTGGTGTGTGCAGCAAGGCACACGACTCGAAGGACTGCATTGCAATCCTCAAACATCCACCTGGCGAAGCCCTTCGGCCAGCGCCCAAGTGTGCCAACTGCTCAAAGAGGCACCATGCCTGGAACCGGAGCTGTCCTGTGATGGTGCAGCACTGGCAGCAGGTTCGCGTCATCGGAACGACCCGACAGCCCCGACGCCACCCAGCCTTGGAACTGCCCAGCAACAGTCAGCATGGGCTCCAATCACGGTTCCCCGGATACCGCAGGAGGGCAATACCAGCGAGTTCCCAGCACTGGGCTCCCAGCGGGGGCATCAGAGGGCAGACACTGGTTTGCAGCAGCGCGGTCAACTGCGGCATCAGATGGCAAGGTGGCCAAGAAGGCAGAATCATTGGGAAAAACAGCCACAGGCCAGGCACACTGCCCAGCAGGTCCCAGCTGGGCACCAACATTCCTTCCCATACGGCCAGCAGGCCTCTTCCCAAGGACAGGCCCCTCCTGTGAGCGGCCAGCGACAGGCAGAGGTTCCCCACCAGGGGACTTGGAAGCCCATGGCCACTCATGCCGGGCCCAGGGTGCACCCAGCTTATGCTGCTGCAGTGTCGACAGCCACCCAGACATACCCAGTGACCCAGCCCCGCCTCGACGGGTCGTCCAGCTCAATGCCTGCAGAGGTAATGGTCGAATCCTTTCCGGATCGACTGAAGAAAACCATCGGGTCATCTCAGCGCTCCTCTGTCGCCTGCTGCCGTCGGCAGAGGACAGGGCGCCTGCAGGCAGCTCCTGTCATGGATGCTGGGCGTGGTCCTACTGGACAGGAAAGACTCAATGGAACTTCAAGCCATCATCCAGGAGTCCTTCCAGTCTGTGATGGAGGAGGCCCCGGAGTCGCCAACAACGGACGACGAGTCCCAGGCAGAGATGGAATCAGTGAGCCACCTCTGCGGCCCTTGAAGATCCTCCAGTGGAACATTTGTGGGCTGCAGCGGAAAATTCCATTAGTGATTGAAGCTGCAGTTCAGGATGAGGTTGATGTCTTCCTGTTTCAGGAGACACTCACCGATTTGTCACGTCATATGCAGCCACGTATTCCGGATTCTCTGCCTACCTTCAACGCCTGGAAGGGACTGGCAGGGGCACGGCGATCTACGTCAGGACCACTATCCCTCATTCAATCTCCACTGACCCCATCGACTGTGGGGAGGGCATAGAGGTTCAGGCTGTCACCCTACACCTGGCGGATGGACCTCTCGTGGTTTACAATATTTACAGAAGCTCTCGGTACACCCTTGACATCTCAGAGGTGGCAGCACTCGCCCCACGGGAGGGTCTTGTTGTGGCTGGGGATGTCAATGCCCACCACCCAATACTTTCTTCTGTCTCTCCTACCAACGCAGCTGGGAGGCACCTTGCGGCTGTGCTGGAGGAGGTCCCTGAGATCGCCCTCCTCAATAATGGTGAGCCAACCCATCACTATGGTGGCCGCTTGGATGTCCACACTCAGCTCTAGGGCGTTGCTCTCGAGCGCGAGATGGGAGGTCCACCCCCGTCTCACCAGTGATCACTTTGCAGTGGTCACTACGCTGATGGTCCAGCGGTGCCCGCTCCCCACACCTACCCCCAGATGGAATCTAAAAAAGGCCGACTGGCAGTGCTTCCAGGAGGTCATTGAGCGTTGGTGGGCGGAGTCTCCCCTTCCAGAAGACCCAGATGAGGCGGCTCAAAGCTTGCAGGTGGCCTTCACATGTGCAGCTGAGGCAGCAATACCTAAGATTACAGGTGGAGGGTCATATAAACGTGACTGTGTGTTTTACAATGAGGACATCAGGGAACAGAACCACCGCATCAATGTTGTACGCAAGATGCACAGGCGTAATCCCACGGTTGAGTCCATGCGTCTGCTCAGGGAAGTGGTGCGGCATGCACGCCATGTCTCACACAGGGTCCGGCAGGCTAAATGGTTCGAGTGGTGTGCCTCCTTCAGCTACTCCTCCACCTTATCTGAGATTTGGACCAAGTTACGATTGGCCACTGGGCAGCGTCGCAGTGTGGCTCGGTTGCACCCAGACCCCGCAACGGAGGCAGAGCGTCTGGTGGACCTATTCACCTCCAGAGCGGCCATGGCTCAACTGCCTCAGGATCTCCAGGACCTCCAAGCCACCCTCCTTCCTAGAAGGGTGATGGTGATCCAAGCAGCATGCCAGGCTGGGGATGTCACGGATGAAGACTTCACCGACCAGGAGCTCCAGGCAGCCTTCACATACTCATCGAGACACTGCTCCGGGGCATGATGGTATCACCTATGCATGATCACTCGGTCTGGCCATTCTGGACATTCACCTGTCCTGGGAGTCATCAACCAGACTTGGCGAGCTGGCAAACTCCCTGTCGTATGGAAGGAGGCTGACATCATACCGATTCCTAAGCCTGGGGATCCTGGCAGTGTGAGAACCCATCTCCCTCTACCAGTTGCATCTCGAAGGTGTCTGAAAGGATGGTGTTGGAGCGCCTGAGGTGAAGCTTGGCCCTCCTCATAAACACCTCTATGGCTTCACCAGAGGAGTGGGCACTTTCGAAAGCCTTACCACTCTACTGACCGGCATTGGGTCGGATGCCCAAGCCCACATTGTTGTCTTTCTTGACCTCGATAAAGCTTTTGAGCTAGCCAGTGCACCTGCCATCCTCTCACTCTTGGCCCGCAGGGGTATAAAGGCAGGCTGCTTTCATGGCTTCGTTCCTATCTCCAGGACAGGCGGGCCCGGGTACGCTTCCAGGGGCATGCCTCTTCTCTCAAGACCCTGGACAACGGCACTCCACAGGGCGGGGTGCTTAGTCCCACCCTGTTCAATGTACTGATGCATCAGCTGGTGTGCCTGCCTTTCTCCAGAGGGACCATCCTCCTCAGCTATGCCGATGACCTGGCACTTGTCGTACCTAGGAAGCGCCGGCTTTTGCAGCGTGCCCAGGAGGACCTCGATCTGCTGGCTTCCACCTGCCGTCACTTGGGACTCAAGATATCTGCGGCGAAATCCAAAGCCATGATCCTTCGCACCAAGGTGCCCAGTCAGAGGCTGAGGGTCCTGGCATCGACCTGGAGTGGGTTTCACAGTTATAGGTACCTTGGCATCTACATTGACAGGCACCTCACCTTCCAGAAACATGTGCGCCACATTAAAGAGAGGGCTCTGCAGAGGGTCAGGGCATTGAGTGCCATGGCCAACCCTAGGGTTGGGGCCAGCCTCGAGGTCATGAGGTTGTTCTAACATCCAGGCAATACGTTCCCTCGTTGACTATGGGGCACTTGCTCTGGTTCACGCCAGACCCACAAACATCAAATCCCTCTGTGTCATCCAGAACACAGCTGTATGGCCATGCTGGGGCTCCTAGGTGGGCCAATGCAGTGGCTCTGAACCTTGAGGTGCAGCTACAGCCTCTTGAAGACAGGATCCAACTGGTAGCTGCCAGGAGGATTGCAAAGTATCTCCGACTCCCAGGGGCTGACAGACTGATGAAGAGATTTACGGGTCCGCCAGGGACAGGTCATTCCACTGCATCCGGCCGCCGATGGATGTGGTCGGTAGCAGATGCCACACAGAAGCTCTTGCCCATGACATTGCTCCAGGTGGGAGGCTGCGACGGACTGGCAGCGAAACTACACGTGCCACCCCCTTGGGCACCAGAGCTGTTTGCGGTGAGCTGGACAACCCTACCAGACAGCAAGAGGCATTGCACCCGGGACATTCTGCCACCACCTGCCTCGGCTAGCATTGTGGGTGCGGAAGGCCCAGGGTGTGTGCCATATTACACTGATGGCTCCAGAGACCCAGTGGCAGGCCGCACAGCTGCTGGGATGTTCCACAGCAATCTGACAGCAGGTTGGCGCCTCCCAGACCATTGCACCATCCTCCAGGCTGAACTCTTTGCCATCCAACAAGCTCTGCGGCATGCTCTTCCAGACCATCAGCATCCCCCCATCATCCACGTTGATTCCAAGGCAGCAATCCAAGCGCTTATGCACAGAGAGACCAAAGGACAACATACACTTAATCACATCCATCCGGGGTGACCTGCAGACTCTCATGGCCCAGGGTCGCAGGCTACCATCAACTGGATCCCGAGCCATGTGGGTATCCCTGGCAATGATGCTGCAGATGAGGCTGCTAGGACTGCAACCCTCGAGGCACAGCCACATGCTGCGATCTCCATCAGCCTCAGCCAGATTGCGCTGTTGGCTGCTGGTGCGGCCAGGCGCCCATTCCCTGACCCTGGGGAGTCACGGAGCCTACTGTTGGTATGTCAGGGCGACCCACAGGGTGCCCCCTCCAAGTCTCCGGACACAGTCCAGGGAACTGAGGGTGCATATCCACCGCCTACGCTTAGGGTATCCCACCACTGCGCGGATTGTTGAACGGGCACGAGAGGAGCTCTGTGCCCATTGTGACCGAATGGTTCCGCAGCCCTTGGTGCACTACCTGTTAGACTGCCCGGCTACGATGCCCCTTCGCCGTAGACACTTCCCAATGACCCCAGTAGGGCAGACCCGAGAGAATGAGGCAGCACATCTTGTGTACTTAGCTGTCAGGGACTTGGAAACCTTACTTCCAGTCCTTGCATGTCATCCACCCCCCCGCTGAAGTTGCTGCAAGGGCCTGCTTTGGGCCTCCATTGCACTGCACACCAGCCACTGTTAGTGCACACTAACGTTTGGTACGTCATCTGGCCATAGGGCCGGTGAGGTACCCCCCCCCCTTCCTGCTGAAGACCTGCCACACAGGTGCAAGTAACGATAAATGTCACTTCCCTACCCGGGGAGCCAATGCCGGGTCACCAAAATGGAAGAGACCCGGGCCGGGATTACCGGCGAATCAAATAGAATAGAATAGAATAGTAGCGTAGAACGATCGACACCATGCCTAACCCTTCTGGGGTAGGGTAGGTGCCTGAGCCCGAGCCTTTAGCTCATAAGACTGTCGTTCCCATTTGCCCCCTTGGGGCGGGGATGGTAGACCAGAGAGGCCTAGCTTGTGGCTAGGCCTGGGGACAGTTGGTCCCAAAAATGAGGAGGTACTTGTGCCACCTCCCATGGGAGACTTAGGTCTCAGACACTCCCTAAAGAGGGAGCCAAGGCCGGGACACCACTTGGAAAAGGCCCGGGCCGGGAGAATACCGGCTAATCTTTAATAATAATAATAATAAGTAGCATAGAATGTGGTAGGTGAATGTAGTTATTGACTTCGTACTAGCATTGACATTGGTACAGGAAAACCATTACAGGTTTTGCATAACACAGGCTGGTTTGCCATAGATTTGCAGGCGTGTTTCAGAACATGTCTAACTCTTCCCTACACAGAGAAGAAGTATACGCACTAGGCTTAGTAAATGTTAGATTCAGTACCTAACTGACATTACAGACATGAAATTCATACAGAATAACAGAGAACTGAGATTGAATGGCAAACATTTAACGTGGTAGTGAAAACTCTTGAACTACTGTGCAATGTACACTTCACTTTTATTTACATACAAAAAAAATTTACCTTAAGGTTATCGATTACTTTTGACGAAAGTATTTTTGTTAAAAACCAGATTCACCTGAGTGTAATAGATCCCTGATACATCATTATCAAGCATACCGCAATGATTACTGACTAGGGAAACATTGGTTGATTACGCTGTTTAAAACAGTTCGAGCAGCAAGACCATTGCGCCGAACAGTTAATTAACATGTAACAAGATTTCAATAGGCCTATATCTCTTTCTTCCGTTTACCACAGCCTACTGGTACAAGGAAGAAAGCTCCTAGTCATACCATTATACCTTTACTCAAATATGAACAATATTTTTTTTTTTTTTTTTTTAAACTCAGGTACAAAATAGATATGGGTGCATAAAATAATATGTCAACGAGATACAAGGCACTAACTAGATTATTATTATATAATAAATAATAAATTCAAAACACAGGAAAATATAAACACTATACAAATAAACAATGTGACAAAAACAAGCACACAGAATTACACACATACACAAGCAATCACGTATTATACAACGTGATACTTCATCTGGCATATAACTAGGCGTGGCTTCCGCCTGCCAACACACAACGTATCCAAGACTTAATCTAAGAACTCAGGTGCCTTAAAGAGCACAACAATACGTTAATTTGGGCGACTACCACGGTGTTATTATCATGGACTAAGAATAGGCACTACAGTTCAAAGGTGGATCAGGATGACGCTACAATTCACAACAATGAAAATATCTAATATAACAAAACGAAACTACACTGTGATATTTGACATCTCAATAAACACAAATGCAAGCAGCTGTAAGTGAACTTATACACTGACGAGATGCACACATTGAAAAATACTGCCTCCACATATAGTTCAAGCTCCATCACAGCTTACAGAAAAACGAACACTTGCATAGATACATATACTATTGAAAAGCACACGGACACGGCATAAAGTATAAACGGAAATAAGAAAACGTTCAACTGTGCTAGGAAGCACACCATATACAAAATGTACACCAATGACTTGTAATTGAGGCTATAAATGAAGAGAAACATTCCTAAAAGTTGTATATACAAAGCACGTAAGATATATCATCACCGTTACATAGGAGACGCACATAAACTCGGAGAACACAAAACATTCACGCACTTGACAAACACAATTTGACACAGCTGACCAGCCCGTTAGATTACCCACTGAACACTCACAACTATCTCAAATCTCGTAACTCCAAGGCTTTATATTCAGGCGGGAAGTCTCTCTCCCATCTCCCCTCATATACCAACCTATTTCGACATTTTGTCCTATAAATCGTCCCCGCTAAAACCCTAATTCTACTGTTACCATCAACGTGCCTCATAGCCCATGACACGAAAATATAATCGGCCACAACGTACGACACCGCACGTTATACACGCAAGTCAACCCCACCTACATCGAAGCTCAACGCCCGGAGTACCGACAAACCTCCCCCCCCTACCAAACGCAAAACCCTACTGAACCACTCTCGTACCATACCTAAAGTCTCACAGAAATACACAACGTGAAAAGCAGATTCCTCCATCCCGCACGCCGGACAACCCCAGTCTTCCTCCAAACGCCTGTTATACAACACCACCCCAGACGGCAAGATTCCATGTAAAAATTTAAAAACCACTTCCCGTACTTGAGCAGGCAGACGCAACTGTTGAACTCGCCTCCATATATTACCCCACGCATACATGGGATACATTCCTTCAACTCGCACCAAGAATACCTCCCTTTCTAAAGTACATAATTTTACATAGCGCACGTCCCTCATGTTCAATAATACCCGAAGCATCGCGTCGCTCCAAATTAAATTCTCCCTCTCCACCACATGCGCAGGTCGTGATACAATTCACTTACCTCCATGCATCCCACCCAGTCGGAGAACAACGGACGCTTCACGTAACATGCCATGAACTGAGCTCTAGAGCAGTGGTTCCAAAACTTTTTCAGCTGGTTACCCAATTTAACATGCCACATAAAGCATGTTACCCCTTTCACAAAATGTTGTTATTATTGATATTATATGGAAATTAAAAACACTGAGATATTTTCTTTTATTTATTGTATTTGGAACATTGTGCATCTCTAATCGTATTACCAAAGATGTCAAGAAATCAGTGGGATGGATGGAGTTGACATACTGAAGTAGTTAGGAATTTTGACTTCGTGGTGAAAGTGCAGCCGGGCATCGTTTGCAACATTCAAGCGAGTACCTCTTTTGTTTTCATACCCAGCCACAGTTGAGAAGCCCTTCCTAGCAAGTCGTTGTCTGAGAATGATACAACAACTTCCATGTTCTTGGACAGAGTTGGCGAGTCAGGTAAGTCGTTGAATCCAAAAGGAATCTGCATGTTTGTTTGGAATTCGATTTTCAAGCTTCATTGGCTCGCAATTGTGATCCACTCTCCTTTGCAGGGTAATCTCATAATGATGGCTTCATCAGGTACAGAAGAAGGGGATGGAATGATCCAATGAAGCGTGGCGGTTTCTTGTCACTCTCTGGAAAGTAGTGATGCATGCTTGTTTCAAGCCCTTCAAATGGTCGAACTCATTTCTCTTGTGATGGTTCTGTGAACTGATCCGTATCATGACTATTCTCCTCAACAAACTGGTCTTAGGGTGGTAACTGGGCGATCACTCCTTTCTCCATGCGCGAATCTCCAGAGTTTCAGTTTTCCCCAGAAATGCAGTCACTGTGTGATGGGCATCATGACAGTCGTGTTGTTTCGGCCCTGGAGTTGCTGACTACCACTGTTCAGCCTCCGCAAATATGTCAGCCAAGTAACATAGTTCGAGCAAGCCACTCCTTATCGGTGTGCACTGGTAGCAAAAGGAGAATCTTTTGTTCAGGAATTCCTGATTCAGTTTTCGGAGCCTAAATGTATATACGCACAGAGGGAGTACAATAAATACCAGTTTATGTCTACCTCGGCTGATGTCAAGATAAACTGACAGTGTGACAATAGAGGCAGCCTCAGGAAGGTGAGTGGACGCGTATGACAGGTCGATCTGGGCTTCTGAGTGACTTTTGTCCTGATGCATATTCGTCAAATAACTTTTCGGGTTTCCACACACTTAGGCTATCTATTCTTCTTTTTAATACTGTATATTAGTTTTTTGGATGTTTATGTTATTTGGTTTAAACTTTATTAATAACTTAAAATAGGTTTATTTACCAACTTTATATACTATGACAAAGTTAACAATAATCCTCATAACGGGTACTGATTGTTTTCTTGTTTTAAAGATTTAATAACTTTTTTTCTGTCATCCCCTCAATTACCCCCCCAAAAATGAAGTAAATTACCCCCAGGGGGTAATATACCCCCAGTTTGGACCATGCTTAGAGGAATGAGACCCAACCTCTGATGCAATGATGTCTCCCACCACCGTCTGTGAGCCAATCGCATCCTGCCACAAAAATTCGATAAACTCTATGCAAAAGACGTTTGACGTTCCACCTGAACAGAGGATACATGCAGCAACGTGCCATATTTGCTTTAAGCAGGACATAATGACCACCGCCTCTGATGCAGGGTTAAATGTCGCTGCCGTAGATATTTAAGCGCCCAAGACACTATGTAAAACCCTCCAGAATTCGCCGCCCTCATTGCTCGACCTCTCGATATAATGAATACCACATATAGTGATCGATTCAACCTCAGTCACCCCTTGCATCAACCCATCCCCCACCCACTCCCCCAACCCATTAATCTTCGATTTTTCTCTCTATAACAACATCCCCGTAGCCTTGCCAATATGTCAACAAGTCTCCAACTAAACCCAAGTGCTCCCGTGAACGTAATACCAGTAGCTATCATCTACATAAACCCACACCCCTCAAGGGAAGGTTCCTTGATGTTTGGAGAGGGGCTTCTTGATTTAGGGAATTGGATCTGTGTCCAATTTTCCCGAATTATTTAAGCCTGAATGCCTCCACATCCCCCCCCCGGCCTGTATATCTCGGGTTTAGAGCCTTCCCTCGATTATAATAATAATAATAAGAATAACATAACACAAGGGTCGGTCGACCATATCGGACCACGATGTCTACTCCGCCACAAACAGCCCAGTAAAAACGGGGCTGATACATGCAAAAAGCATTTGAGACATGGGCATCCTGACGAATGCCCCTGCTCAAGTGTACCAAAAAAACGCCTAACTTGCCATGTAATTGTACTTTATAAATCCGCTCACAGAACCTCTCTTTCACACTATCAAAAGCGGCTCGACAGTCTAAAGTCAAAACAACCACACACCCTCACCGCATTCTCCCCCAAACACTCTGATATTCCCATGGAACATCTACATTGACCTGCTGGCACGCCAAAATGACTTTATGAGATTACTTAATCAAACACTTTCTTTATTTCTATTCATAATATTTTTCACATATAGTTTATAGTCATACGCATCAACGATTTATGGTGACGGTAGTCTTATCGAACGGTCACATAATTTCTAGACCAACCTGCCGTACGCTGAGACAGACGAACACCACCCCCCTCCTTCATCGCATTGAGTAATGAGCAATAAAAGTCGTATTTCCTCCGTGTTTGATATTAAAATTCACAAGGGATGCATCAATGCTGGCGCCTTCCCCTTACTCATTTCTTGTAGTGCCTACACACTCGCCTCAGATATAGGCCCACCCATGAAGAGGCGATATAAACATTTAACTCGCATCGCACTCTCTCCCCAAATCCCTTATCGCATGCTCACTCAGTCTTTACTTTGCATCTGGATCTTACTCCAAGATATCGACATAAAAAAACTTATACTCTCGTTGTTGTTAAGACCTGTCTCTCACTATACCCGTAACTCTCATCTGCCCACCCACTAAACTCACAATTTCGTCGCTTTTCGCCTTTGTGTCTGACTGTAAGACACAAAATGCAGACGGCTTGTCACCCCACCGCTCCTTCCTCAACACTCGAAATGCAGCGCCCATCGAAAACATTATTTTTCAATATTGGATTTGTTCTTTAATAGAATCGTTCTCATCAACTGGGTAAACCCAGGATGCCTCTCCCTGCGCATACAATTGTCGTAGATGACCTCAAGGTACCTCTGAAAACCATACTCAAAGCGAGTGGTCTCTTACACGATGCCAGAAAATCTTAATTCGAGGCTTCACAACTACATTCCCACGTCGTACTAAATCCACCCCTCCCAGGAAGTCTACTCCATAGAGCCCAGAAGTCGCGAATAGTTCCCTATCATCGCACTTTGAGCATCGCGTATTAGTTCCAGTATCTTAAACGATGCGGGGAGACACCTCCCCAGTCAGATCTACAAAAACTCCGGTGGTCGGAGAAAAGACATTCAATAAACGCAATTGATTAGACCCCGCGAGAAATAACCCTATGAAACATGGCCGCATTGCCCTACGCACATAAGTATGCTCAATCCCAAGTCACGTCTTCGCGTACACCTACCAACCCAACCAGAACAAGTCACCCAAAACAAGCGAACATGAAACCCGCCCTCGGGTCACGTCTTACGGCGCACAAACACAGTTCCAGTTACCACGACCACTGTATTTATGGCAGGGACCTCAAAATAATATACAAGAATCTCTAACAATGTATTTTTAATATTATCATCATGTTCAGCGGCCCATATACCCCTACCAAAACAACCCTTCTATACCCCAATCCCCAGGACTCGCACCACGCGACCTTCCCCTTTTCAAAGGTTCATCACAAACGGGCTGGTCGCTTATTTCAAACACGCCACTCTCACTTTCTGGACGTTGAGATTAGTCATTAAATGTCATAACCACTCCATTCTCAAATCAACCTCTACCTTATGGTTATGTGTTCTTGCAAAAAACAACATCCACTGCAAACTGATTCAACCACTCACGCACCTGCACCACTTTCTGGACAGATATTCAAACATTAACATTAATAGTTAACACCTAATGTTTAAGGGGGCTTTCCTCTAGGGGTACCAACTCCCTTTTTCTCTTTGAGTCGGCAGACACCACAAGGTATTCTGCACCTTTGGCCAATCCCGTGATATTACCTGCTGCTCCTGGATTCGCGCGTCCTCCCCACCGTGATTTCCCGACCGTTTCTTCCCCTGAACGTTGTCAGGGTCAAGACATCATCGGAGTAGGACGGGGGTAGCCGCACGCTTCCTAGAAAGCATCTTAGATGTCGGTACTTGGAGAGTTCTCTTTGTGAATTTCTGCTAAAGTATGAACTCTCGAACTCTCCAATCTCTCATTTAGCTAACTTGATCAGCATCAGTCTGCACGTAAATCTTCCTCATCAGAACACGGCCCAGAATCAGACTCGTGCGATGCTAATAGGTCACTCTAACACAGATACATGGCGGCTCCATATCCCTGTCTCTCTTCACTCGACGGCCGATATAAGCGCCAGTATCCTTTACCTGTGCTCAGAATCTCTTCAACACCGGTGTTGTAAAACACCTCACTCCAAGGTGAGGGAATGATTACCTCATCTTTTGTTATAGGTCTTTCTGTTTTCTTATTATGTCCAAGAATTTGTATTGATAAAGCACTAGGATGGCGAAACGTTTACAATAAAGTACCAGATTTTGCAATGTGTCTTTACTACTATATACTACCACCTCTACCCACGCGTCAATTCACCCTGGGATCTGCCACTTTTATATCTAAATGTTTTTCTTAGTTTTTCTGTATTAAGGGACTGCAGAAGCACTCCGTGGCGAAAGTTTTCCCTTGTAATTAAATGTCATGAACCTGCATCAAAATGGTCTTTTTCACATTCTTGTATCGATTGAGACATTATTGCAGCATATGGGAATCTTTATTCAGGAAACGTTTCGACAGTGGTTCCATGTAATACAAAGAGGAAGGTGTAAGGAGAGGAGGAGTATGAGGTAAATCAGTCCTCAGCCTGGCGTCGATGTGTTCAATCATCAATCTTTTTTGAATGTACAGCATAGGGCCGTAGAAGTGGTTTAATATACTGTAGTGAGGTGAGGTGAAGCAGGCGAGAGGGGGGTCATTGCTGCGCTTACCAGCCACTAGTCGAAGTAGGTTCTAGTCAAAGGGTTGACAAGTGTGAAGATCTTTGTAAACAGGAATCCTTTCATGCTGCAGTGTCTGCAGTTGTGATGAATAGGTGTGAAAACGACAAGTTGAAGATGAGACATTATGCGCATATGGGAATCTTATTCAAGGAACGTTTGCCACGACTGTGGCTTCAATCAGTACACTACAAAGAGGAAGGTAAGGCAGAGGAGGAGTATGAGGTAAATCACGTTCTACCCAATCTCGACTGATGATTCCACTGTGTGGCGAAAGTTTCGTGATAAGTTCCATATGCTGAATAAGTGTCTCAATCTTCAACTTGACGGTTTTTTAAACGTTCATCACAAACTGCTCAGAACCAATCTCATCACATTCCCTGTTTGTCAGTCCTGCATGCGTATTGGTGTCTGAAATAAAACGTGTCTTGGAGGTCTCTTGATGTTTCGCCACGTATAATTTGTTGCAGTCAATACAAAGGGATTATTGTATTACCCTGCGAGGATGGAAGGCTTGTCCTGTCCTTACGGTGAATGTCCTTGATGGTTGTAGTTGTGGAGGTAGATAATTGGAATGTTCGTATTGGAAAAGATGTTAGAACAGTTTGGCAATGGAGTTGGCCTGGGCGGAGGACTGTGTATCTCATTAGGCAGTGTGTCTCTGGGTGGTGTTGAAGATGTTTTATGCCTGTCATCTGCAGTCTCTAGATTGAATTGAGAGGATAGTGGGAGGTTTTGAAAATACTTGTCTAATTTATAGTGCATTTTCCTCAAGGAACTCATTGCTGCCAGATTCTGAGTAGCACGAGGGAAGAAGCTTTAATTACACCACTACTCCAATCAGTTCACACTTTGAAGAAGAGTCTACAACACTCTTCCTTTCCTTGATGTTCTTCTCTGCAAAATGACATGAATTCGTTTAAAGTCTATACGAAATCAACCAACAAAACGATCTTTTCTCCACTTCTACTCTCACCACGACACCAAAACTAAACGTGGTGTTATTAAAGGCTTCTATCCTGAGCGTCACTCAGAATTCAGCAATGATTTCCTTGATGGGAATGCACTATAATTGAACAAGTGTTTCAAAGCTCACTATCTCGTCACTTCATCGAGATCTGCAGACGCGGGCAATTAAAAATCTTCAACACACAGAAGAAGACACTTCCGAGAAGAGATACATTTTGTCCTCCCCACCAACTCCTTTGCCAAACATGTTTCTACATCTTTTCCAATACATCTTCCAAGTATCTACTCACAACTACACCTCCAAGGACATCTCTGTCGTAGACAGGACAGTTCCATCCTTGCCGGAGGTATACACTATAATACCTTTTAATGACTGAACAATTATACGTGGGCGAAACATCAAGAGACTCAAACTACGTATTTCCGTAAGAATTTTATAGTGGGCTAGAAGAAGATAAATTAGGTAAACACATCACAGTCATAGTGAAATGGTTGTTTGTGAAGCAGGATAGACAGACTGAAGGCAAAATAAGTCTCCGGGTCTTCTGATGAGGTTTATTTCAACGGGAGGGTTCTTAAGGAATGCAAAATGGAAATCCTCTAATACCATAACTAATATTTTTAATTTATCTCTTCAAACAGGGGGCTGTAGTGTTGCTATGTGGAAGATGGCTACTGTATTCCTATTTTTAAACAGGGACAAGTCGTTACCGTCAAATTACGCCCAATAAGCCTGACCTCAATTGTGGCAAATTGACTAGAAGTCAATTATAGCCAGAGTTTATAAGAAGCCATCTCGATAAGCATAGCTTGATTAATGATGCTAGCAGGATTCACAAGAGGCGGTCTTGTCTAACTAATTTATTACTTTCTTCAGTAAAGCTTTTGAGGCCATGATACTAATTGATATTTATTTACTAAGTTTTTAGTAAGGCTTTTGATAGAGTTCGCACCAAAGACTGTTAAAGAAAGTGGCAGCCTCATGGCTTGGGGGAAAAGTCGCTTCTCATGGATCGAGTCATGGTCACAGACAGAAGAGAGAGTATTCTAAATCGGGGTTAAATCTGAGTGGGGATCTGGTAACAAGTGGCGTTCCAGAGGGATCAGTCTTGGGGCACGTTGTTGTTTATAATATATATCAATGATCTTGATTGGAATTACTAGTGACATGAGCTAATTCGCCGCGATGAAACCAAAGTTAGGTAGGTTATTGATTCAAACGTAGATGTTAGGGAACTTCCACGGAGGATTTAAACAATTCTATTCTTGGTCAGAAAGTGTGCGCTGATGCTGATCAATGTAGTAAATGCAAGGTTCTGAAGCTCGGGTGTGTCCATAACCATAGCATCTTATTAGTTAAATGATGTAGAACTTAGCCATACAGATGCGTAAGCGACTTGGGGGTTATGGTGAGAGCAGCACTTAAACCAAGACAGCAGTGCCTCAGCGTTACGTAATAAGGAAATAGCTCAATGGGATTTATATCAAGAAGTGTAAGCAAACAGAAGTCAGAGGTCAATACTGCAGCTTTATACATATTAGTAAGGCCTCACCTTGATTATGCAGTCATTTCTGGTCTCCATATACAGAATGGACATAAATCGTTAGAAAACATTCACTGGAGATCGGCACAGCTGTTCTGTATCCAATACAATACCTCACGAGGTTATAGCCAACCCTGTGGGATCTGTGGGGGGAGACGTCGAGGTAAAGCAATCCTTGTGCCAATATCTGGGGCGCCATTTTACCATCTATAACATCTACAAGAACACCAAGACTCACTCGACATTGACAGTGCTCCTCGCACTAGCACACATTGAGTGTAATGTTTGGGGTGGAGATTTCAACGCACAATTCATCCCTATGCTGCACTCTCACTCAGCAACCAATGCTTGCTGGCAGACACATTGCAATGCTTACACGATATTACAGAGGTAAAGTTGCTAACAATGGAGACCTTCAACCAGTTGGGTGGCTGCCTCGACCTTATTTGGGTCAAGACAATCGCACAGAGGAGCCACATGGGAAAACTATCCTCACCTTGTCAGTGACAACTTTGAAGTGTCACCACTTCAACATCAACAGGCTCCACAGTTGAGTTTCCTCTAGTGGGAGTTAAAGAGGGCCAACTGGAAGGTGTTCCAGGATTATCTTTATGAATGGTGTGGTCCACATACTCTCTATTGAAGATGTGATGGCTGAGCAGGGTATGCCTGTTTCATCCAGGCAGCAGAGTGCGCAATTCCAAAGAAAGTCCGCAGGACCGCATCACAAAAGAGGATGGTGGTTCTACAACAACTGAGGTGGGGAGCAGAACCACGCATCAACTCTTTTAGGAAGCTATACGGCGAATCCTACGGCACACTGAGTGAGGATTACTTGAGAGCCATTGTGGCAAGCATGCCCACAGAGGTCTCTCTCAGAGTAAATCTGAGAAATGGCTGGGATTGGTGTGCAAACAGTCGGGCATCACACCCTTATCTGGATATGGGCAAGCTAAATAGCAAAGGGCAACGAGCAAGCGAGGCCACAAGCACACCCGAAACCCATCCAGGAAGCTGGATAAAATAGTGGAGCTTTTCACTTCCAGGGGAGCCTTCAATCAGCTCACAGGACATCCGAATATACAGAGGATTTCTGCAACCAGCGCCCCAGTAACGATCAAGCTGCATGTGAGTCGGAAGATGTGACTGAATGACGTCCTACGGACTTGGAACTCGACGTGCCATTAAGAACACAGGTGACACTGGCCCCGTGGCATGTTTGTGTTACGTACTCCATGATTGCACGGGCTGGGCAGAGTGGATGGGAGGCCATACTAGACGTCTTTAACAAGATGTGGAGGGACCAGGACACTCCAGCAGCTTGGAAGAAAGCTATCATCGTACACAATTCCAAAGACAGGACCAGGGCAGTATGAGACATATCGCTGACCAGCTGCTTAGCCAGATGCTGATAGGGATAGTGTTAAACCGCCTCCTATGGAAACTTGGACCTCTATTATTCACATATTTGGTTTCACCAAAGGATGTGGGTAGAGACAGAGTGCATAACCACTTACTAAGCCAGCTTGCTGATAGTACCCAAAAAACCTGAATCGTCGTCTACCTCGACCTTGAGAAGGCATTTGAGTAGCCAGCCACAGCAATTCTGGCAATATAGAACTCGGACGTGAATCAAAGGGAGCCTCCTGGTTCCTGGATTAGGAGTCTACATTAGGGGCAGGCAGGCCTGTCGTCAGCTTCAGGACCACTACTCTCCATGAAACCTGGAAACGGTACTCCACAAGGAGGTGTCCTCAGTTCTTACCTGTTAATCCTTATGCAGGAACTTGTGAGCCTTCCCTTTCATAGTGGTACCACAGCTCCTCAGCTATGCTGATGATCTTGCATCGTTAGTGATTGGGAAAGGCTCAGAGAGCTTTGGACCTAATTACGCAGTCTTCCAGGAATTAGGCCTCAAGAATCTCGGCCGAGAAAATCTCTTGCAATGAGTTCAAGGGGACCAGATCCTGATGTAATAGATTAGGGATTCAGGATATAGAACTGTATATGGGATCTACATTGATAAAAGCTGCCTTCGAAACAGGCCGAGTAATGTCAGGTCTCGTGACTCTACTAGACTCAACGCCATGAGAGCCGTGTCGAGGCACAGTGCATGGGGCAAGCAAAGATGTACATTCGCTTGTACTATTACAAGCTATACGCTCGTCATTGATTTTTGTTCGGTGACCGGCGTAGTCTCTCTTCACCACAGAGCAGGCAAAGGGAGGAGGTCGTACAAAATCAGCCGATAAGAATATAGCTTGGGGCCCCCATCTGGACCAACACGTATGTCTACAGATATGAGGCCCCGGGCTTCATTTCTTGGCTGACAGAGTAATATACATAAACGCCTGCCCAAGAAGTGGCCACGATTTGCACCGGCAGCAAGGTACCCTAAGGTGGACGGATATTAACAACATGACACAAGATCTCACACTCTTACACGGATTCTCTGGTTTCGTTCGTTTTGTGCTGTGGGCGGAAGTGCTGCCTATACAATACCCTCTGAGAAGGGTTGTGACCTTCCTCGTTGCTGTGGTACCTTCACCACCTCCTGGCGCCATATCCAGCGATGTTTGCATCATACAGCTACCCTCTCTAAGCGTCTATGCAGTCAAGACACCCTCAGCATCATGGCTGAGACATGCATGCAATGGCAGCGGGAGGGCACATGTGCTCAGTGTATTTCACAGCTGGTTCTGTCGGCCCTGAAGGAAGAGCAAGCAGCAGCTGGATGTACCACAATGGTTACACACAAGGTGGCGACTCCCTGACCACTGCACGATTCCTTCTAAGCTGAGCTGGTGGCTGATTACAGCAGGCATTGTCACATGCCCTACGACATCGACTCCGACTGTCATACATGTTGATTCCACCTCTTGACATCAATGCCTCTCCCTATCCTAACCAAGGACAATGTTACTTATCAACATCGATCCTGAGATTTATGGCAGCCTTAGAAGTTCGTCATTGAACTGGATCCCCAGAGGCCATGCTAGCATCGGAGGAATATGAGCGGCAGATGCTGCAGCCAAGGCAGCACAGACTATCCACATGTTGGATTACTTTATCCCAATCTGCCTAAGCAGACCAAACTGGTGGCTGCCAGAGCACACGAAATTATGGGGGAGGTCTTAGGTGATACCCCATTCTAATCAGTAGGTTACCGCGCAGCGACTCAGGGAGATCACTAATATGATAGCAAGCTGGTCCAGAGCGCAGTGTTACCGCAATTCATTAGGCTTCGTTTGGGCTTTCCCAAAGCCAAGATGATGGTACTCCAGACTGAGGAGATGTGCAGTATTGCTGTCAGCACGTTGTCCACGGCCCCTACCAACTATCTTCTGGAGTGCGAAGCTACTGAGACACTCCGCATGGCAACTAGGGGTGAATTTCCCTCCCGAAGAGGGACCCAGGAGGAATGCGGCCACTAGTGTACCATGGGGTCATCGGATCCAGACAAGCTGTTACCCGTGATACGACGTATCCTCCTCCTGTAGTGTCCATAGTTAGATTTCATCATGGTGTCGCTTATGGGATGCACCTGGTTGAACTGGTTTAGAAAGACACGTAAGACAAACCACTATGTCCAATTTATTAGAAAACGGTTCGGTCCTGGGACCTAGGTTAGAAGGTCAAGGTCCAGGACAGAAACGTTTTCTAATAAATATGTCTCTACTGTTTGTTCCGTGTCTTTCTAAACCAACTTGTCGGTATTTATTACCAAGGTTTATACCACCAGTGAATACTGCCCAGAAGAGGCTTGAGCAGGCTTACGTCGCATCATTGTAAGAAACCTTTTCCATCGGGAGCCAGAGAGGGGGCATCGCAAGATGAGACCCGTGCCAGGACTACGGCTTGTGCTGAACATGATGCATACATAAACACCCAGGTAGATCTGTGTGTGTGGATTGAAAAGCCCACTGGGTGGGCGGAAACGTTGTCATAAGGTCACATGTAAACTGCATATGTGATTATGTTTTCATTGTGTCGGTATTTTAGACCATTTATTTGCATCCGCACATTTTTACAAGGAATTTAT
Organism: Cherax quadricarinatus; assembly: GCF_026875155.1. Classification (NCBI taxonomy): domain Eukaryota; kingdom Metazoa; phylum Arthropoda; class Malacostraca; order Decapoda; family Parastacidae; genus Cherax; species Cherax quadricarinatus. The sequence continues at coordinate 24,300 of NW_026506105.1, forward strand.
AGACCCATCGTCAGCATTTTGGGGGGTGAATTCTTTATCAAAGTTTTTGTACTGTATCAAGATTTTTGATATACAAACTTTAATATTAAAGTTTAGAAGACGAACGGCTATCAACCAAGTTTTCATGGTTAAGGGAGAACAACATATTTTTAGTTGAATTAAGGCTGGTTGCCCCTTTTTAGGATTATAAAAAGGTTTATAGCAACGTCTAGCGCAAGCTGGTCGCCAAGGTATTGGGCAGTGTGGGTGGAGAATGGTATAGCATGCCGTTACCTTGTTCAAGGGTCGTAGGTTCGAGTCTCCTTCGGCCAGAGATCTGTATATATATATATATATATATATATATATATATATATATATATATATATTTATTTTCTTCTTATTCTTTCGATACATTACCAGCCGTATACCACCGAGGCGGGTGGCCCAAAAGAAATAAACTAAAGTTTCACTTTTAAATTTAGAATATAAAGGGAGAAGGGGTTACATAGCCCCTTGCCCCGGATTTTAGTTGCCTTTACACCACGACATGCTTTACGGAGGAAAAATTCTGTTTCACACTTCCCCATGAAGGTAAGAGGAATATAAACAGAACAAACTAGAAAGAAAATGAAGAAAACCAGAGGGAGTTGTGTGTGTATATATATGCTTGAACATGTATGTGTAGTGTGACCTAAATGCAAGTAGAAGTTGAGACATACATGATTCTTGGTTGTTTTGAGAAGACAAAAGACACCGCAATCCTACCATATGTAAAACAATTACTGGCTTTCGTTGTACACTCATTGGCAGGACGGTAGTACCTCCCTGGCGGTTGCTGTTTACCAACTATACTCACATTATCAAGGAAATATGATGTAAAGCATACAAGGAAGCTATATAAGGGATAAGGCAGCACCACCTATCAGATCCACAACGGTTATGAAACAACTGACGCGCGTTGTTGGGATCTGATAGTGAGGTGCTGCTGACCCCTTATATAGCTTCTTGTATGCTTTACTTTCATAGTTCCTTGATAATGTGAGTGTCACGAAAGCGCTTGGAAATTTCTATTTTTTCAGTGTGTTGTTTTGCATATTCCGAAATCACTGTTTACTGTGATTTATTGCATATATATATATATATTATATATATAATATATATATCATATATATATATATATTATATATATATATATATAATCATATATATATATATATCATATATATATATATATATATATATATATATGAGTGTGTGGAGTGTGTGTGTGTGTGTGTGTGTGTGTGTGTGTGTGATGTGTGTGTGTGTGACTGTGTGTGTGTGTGTGTGTCGTGCCGAATTTGTAAAACTGGCCAATTAGCAAGAACTCATTTAATTAGTCCTTTCTAAATTTTCTCTTTTACGTTGGATGATATATTTTTTTCATAATTGTTGATGTAAAAATTATTAATTTTGCACCAAAAGGAACTTTGGAAACTTGTAGCCTAACCATTATTATAACAAGAATAATTTATAGTTAGCATAATCCAACTAAATGTAATTTTAGATTTGTTTACTATAATTTAATATAAACAAAAGCAGTGGACATATTTTTTTCGTTAGGTTCAGAATGATTTTGTGTGAAATTATGATAACAAATTTTCGCTTGTCCTTTTATGGCACAGATGAACGTTGCTATGTAAGCCAGATCGCAAGTTCTGCCTATTCGGGCACGAAATATATCTATATTTATATGTCGTGCCGTATTGGAAAACTTTGCGCATCTTGCTGTAAATAGCAAGTTCATCTTGCCATATAGGCAAGTGAATATTTGTGCGTATGCAATAATTTCCAAAATATTCTGAACCTAACGAGAAAAAATACTGTTTCACTGTGTTGTTTAGTATTAAATTACTGTAAACAAATCTAAAATATATTTAGTATGTTTAGGCTAAAATTAAATTGCGATTGATATAATAAGGTTAGGTAAGTTTTCAAAGATTCTTTGGTGACAAAAAATTAATTTTTTTTTATTAACATTAATGAAAAAAAAAATATCTTTAAACGTATAAGAGGAAAATTTCAGAAAGAACGAATTAATTTTAATGTGTTCTGCTAACTAACCAGTTTAACATATTCGGCACGAACACACACACACACAAACACACACACCACACTCAACACACACACATATATATATATTATATATATATGCAATAAGATCACAGAAAAAGGTGATTATCTGAATATGCAAAACAAACCACTCTTAAAGAATAGAGAAATGCCAAGCAGCTTTCGTCCTTTCGGCCTTGCTATGTGGTAGTCACGAAGCGCCTTGGAATTTTCTATTCTTTCAGAGTGGTTGTTTTTGCCGATATATATATATAGTTTTTAAACTGCACATTAAACCCCTCTTAAGAGTGCTGGCCACTGTACTCCCATTCCAGGACCTCATGTCGGCCTGACGGTTTCCTGAACACCTTCATAAATGTTACTTTGCTCAACTCCAAACAGCACGTCAAGTATTAAAAACCATTGTCTCCAGGCCATCCTATCTAACAGTATGCGCATGCCTGCTGGAAGTCAAGCCCCAAGCACACAAACCCTCTTTACCCCTCTCCAACCTTCTAGGCGACCTACCCCGCCTTCTTCCACTAAGACTGATACACTATATATATATATTCTATATATATATTATATATAAATATATAATATATATATATATATAGTTATATTATAGATATTTAGGTATATCAGTTACAACAAAGTGCAAAAACAGAGATATGCTTGAAAGAATTTGGAAATATAATCAGGCGACATTTTGCCCACTGCTAACTTTCTTAAGACCATCAGGTGGCGATATTTAATCTAATAAATGTCCTAAGTGATGGACAGGTTAGTATTTCACATTCACGGAGTCATATCATCCCCTTTTGGAAATCCTATCGAACGATATGACAATAGTATTTATCCAGACAAAACTAATTCAGATGCTAAACAGTGGCTTGAAGGAAACTAAGAATCGTTACGTGAATTAATAATAAATGGAAGCCTTCAGTTATTCATAAAAAAAATTTTTTACCTTCTTGGAGTTGTTTTGGAGAGAAAGAGAGACACACACACACACACACACACACAGAGAGAGAGAGAGAGAGAGAGAGAGAGAGAAAAGAGAGAGAGAGGGAGAGAGAGAGGGGAGAGAGAGAGAGGGGAGAGAGAGAGAGAGGAGAGAGAGAGAGA
>NW_026506106.1:0-15071 GCF_026875155.1 Cherax quadricarinatus
AGGTAATCAGCTAAGGGGGAAGGGAGGAAGACAACAAAAAAATGCCCGGAAGTAGTAGAAACCAAAAAAAAATGCAAAGAGTGTTCACGAGAGACATAAGGGGGTTCCCAGAAAGCGGAGGGGTGGGGTATGCCACCAAGGGGGCGGACACAGTACACACAACCGGGGAAAAGTGAAGATGTTGAGGAGCTAGATCCTCAGAATTGGGGCCAGATAACACCCCCAAAGGTCCTGAGAGAGGGAGCCCCCAGGCACTAGTGTACCCCTAACCAACAATATTTAATACACTATCGAAACGGGGAGATTCCCCTGAGGCATGGAAGACACAAATGTATTCCAATTTTAAAAAAGGAGAAAACATGAACACTAAACACAGACCATGCAATGACATGTATGTATGCAAAGCATGAAGAAGTTAGAGGAGAAGAGTGGTGGAGCACCTAAAAAGGAAGACTCTTCAACAGCACCCAACAGGGTTTAGGGTCGGGAAATCCTGTGCAAAAACCTACGGAGTTTTTTAGGGGGTTTGGCAGCAGTAGACAAAGAGAAAAGGGGGGTGGATTGCATTTTTTGGACTAAAAGAAGGCGTTTGACACATTCCACACAAGAATTATGCAAAAACTGGAGGACCGGGTAGGGATAACAGGGAAGGGCATAAAAATGGATCGGGAATACTTCTCGGGTACGTGCGAGGTGTCAAGGGGCGCCTGTGACCGGGGGGTCCCACCGGGGTCAGCCCTGGACCATGCTTTTTTTTGGGTTTTTGTAACGACATGACGGAAGGAATAGACTCCAAAGTGTCCCTTTTTGCAGATGCGTGAAGTTGATGAAAGAAATCTTTTGGGATCGAAGCCAGGCGAACTACAAAGGGATCGGGACGACGCAGACCTGGTCCACAATTGGCTCCTGGATTTAAACCCAACAAGTGAAAAATCATAAAGATTGGAGGGGAAAAAAGACCGAGACGGAGTACATTGGGGGGCCCAGAGACTACAAACCTAACTCAAAGGAAAAAGATCTTGGGGTGAGTATAAAACCAGGCACACGAGACGCACATCAGCCAAATAACTCGCAGCATATGGCGCCTAGAAAACCTCAGAATAGCATTTGACATCTTAAAAAGGGAAACCCGTTCAGGACCCGTACACCGTGTACGTTAGGCCAATTTTTTTGTATGGGCACTTTGGAACCACACCTCCCAAAGCACGTAAAAAAAAACTAGAGAAAGGCAAAGGTTTGCAACAAGACTAGTCCCAAGTAAGAGTATGTCCTACAGGAGAGGTTAAGGGAAAAATCAATGACGACACTGGGGGACAGGAAGATAGGGGGGACATGAAAAAAGACTACAAAATACTGAAGGATTGAAAAGGGGCCCAAAGGCGGATTTTCCCAGAGATGGGACCGTAACGGGGACACATTGGGAAGTTAAGACACAATGAACACAGGGGTTGGGAAGTATTTCTTCAGTCACAGAGAAGTCAGGGAAGGGAATATTTTGGGAAGCTGTAATAGAGGCGGGGATCCATACATAGCTTTAAGCAAGGTATGAAAAAGCTCATGGTTCACAAGAGTGCCCTATAGCGCCCAGTAAGAGGCGGGGCCAGGAGCTATGACCGCCCCCTGCAACCTCAACTGGGTAGTACACACACCACACACACACACACACACACACCTGAGACATAACAGACACAGTCTTCCAATGGGTATCAAATCCTGAGGAAAGATAGGAGTAGGGGGGGGGAGGGGTTGCACTGTTTCATAAAACACCGAGGGGTTTTGAGGAAATGGAAGGCAGGGAATGTTTGGGAAAAAGAGATACATTGTAGGTACAATTCAGTCCGGAAAACATAAAGTATCATTGGAGTGATGTATAACCCACCCAGAACTGCAGGGGGCCAAGAGAGGATACGAAAAAAAAAGGGTTGATGGTGGACACACGGGCTGAGGTGGCAAGAAGAGCCACTGGGCAGAGCAAAGTTACTGGTAATGGGCGTTTCAACCACGGGGAGATCGACGGGGAAAACCTGGGCCACGGGGGTCCCGAAACATGGAACCCAAGATGGGGAGGGGGTATTGAAAACCTCTTTCAAAAACATGTCAGGGACACAACCAGGAGAGAGGGGAGGATGACCCACAAGACTGGATCTTGTGTTTCACCCTGAGCAGTTCAGACTTTGAGACACACTTACGAAGGCCCCTTGGAGCAAGCGTCATGTGGTTCTGAGTTTTGATTAATAGTAGAGTTACAAGGGGGAAAGGTAACAGGAAACTGAAGGGGGTCAGGCCAAACTATAAAAGGGGGACTAAAAGGGTATGAAAATTCCTGCAGGAGGTTCAGGGGGACAGAAAAGGGTAGGAAAAAACAGAAAACAGATGAGGGAATATGGGCAACAAAGTGCAAGGAGGAAAGGGAAAGTTTTGTTCCCAAGGGAAACAAAATAATGGAAGCCCAAAACGGTCCGGGGTTTCCCCAAGGGTAGGGAGGCAAAAAAAGTGCAACAGAAAATGGAAAAGGGTACGGGAGGCATAGGACCCAGGAAAACAAGGAGATTAGTAGAAAGCCAAAAACGATATGCCAGAATAAGGAGGGACCCCACGACAGTAGAAAACGACATAGCATCAAAAGTAAAAATCTGACCCGAAACTGCTGTTACCCACTTTTAGGGGGAAGACAACATCAAGGACCAGGTGATAAGGCGAGGAAAGAAGGTGGAGAACTCACAAAAACGATCAAAGGTTGTGAGGACAAAACAGAGATTTAAGAATATTTACAGTAGAGACGGGAAAGGGATCTGGGGGACGACCAGATGGGGCACCAGCAAGGAATACACCAACAAGTTTTGGACGACATACTAAGATGAGGAGGAGGTGAAGAAACGCAAGGGCATCGATACCCAAAGGCAAGGGGACCGGAAAAATCTCCTGTGGGTCCTTAGGGGGAGCAGATAGTTGTGCGTCCATTACACAACTTAAACACGTCCCTGGAAAACTGGGCAACTCCCCTGAGGTAGGAAAGAGGGGCAAATTTTTTTCCCATTTTTAAAAAAAGACAGAAAAGAGGCACTAAACTATAGACCGTGCTTTGACGTGTATAGTATAAAAATTATGGAGAAGATATCAGAGGAAGTGGTGGGCACCTGGAACGGAACAAGAGTATAAATCCCAACCAGCACGGATTATGGAAGGAAAATTGTGCCACAAACCTTCTGGGTTTTATGTAAAATAACAGAAGTAAACACAGAAGAGGGGGGGGTGTTTTGCATCTCTTGGACTGCAAAAAGCCTTTTGAAGTCCTACAAAAATTTAGGCAGAAGCTAGAGCATCGGGCGCATATAACGGAAAGGGGGCACTGAAATTGGATCAAGAAACCTGACAGGGGAGACAACACGAGTCATGGTAGAAATGATTTTTCCACAGTGGCACCTGTACAGGGGGGGTCCCACGGGGGTCGGTCCTAGACCATGTATTTTTGGAATTGTGAACGACATGATGGAAGGGTTAGACCAGAAGTGTCCCTGTTTGCAGTGATGTGAATTTAAATGGGGGAAATTAAATCTATGGGACCAGGCAGGACTTCCAAAGAGACCGGACAGACTGGACACCGGGTCCGCAAAGGGCTTCCAATTTTAAATCCTGCCAAATGCAAAAGCTAAAGGGGGGAAGGGCACAGAAGCCACAACCGGGATAGGCAGGTGGCCAAAGACTAAAAACCTCACTCAAGGAAAAGATCTTGGGGTGATTAAACACCGAGCTTCTGGGAAGCACACATAAACCCAATAAGCTGTGCAATGGGGGCCTGGCAAACCTTAGAAAGCATTTAAAAACCCTTTGCAAGGAATCGTTCAAGACACGTATACCGTGTATGTCAGGCCCAACTGGGGTATGCAGCACCCGTTGGAACCCCCCAATTTTATAAACAGTCAAAAAACTAGAGAAATAAAAGGTTGCGACAAGGGTTTTTCCAGAGCTAAGGGAATTCCTATGAAGAAAGATTAAGGGAAAGGCCACGACACTGGGACAGAGGGTCGGAAGACTGATAAGACAAAAAAAACTGCGTGGAATAGACAAGGGGGGACAAAAGACGATGTTCCAGGGAGGGGACACAGAAACAAGAGCCACAAATTGGGAAATTGAAGACACAAATGAGTCAAGAGAATTTTGGAAGTATTTCTTTTAGTCTAGAGTTGTAAGGGATGGAATAGCCTAAAAAAAGAGTAGTGGAGGAGGAACCATACACAGTTTTAAGACGAGGTTTGATAAAGCTCATGGGGGGGGAGGAGAGGGCCTAGAGCGACCGGGGAAGAGGCGGGGCCCGGGAGGATTCGACCCGCAACCACAAAAAGGGGAGTACAAAAAGGGGGATTACTAGCACACCTTTTCCCCCCTGAGTGATATGTGCCAATTTTAAATTTTTCAAGAGAAAAATTTTAAGAAGCAAAACAATTTACCAAATGGACTTGGGAAACTGACAGTCATAAAAAAGAAGGTTATGATACATCATAATCTAGGTGTATGACACAGTCAAAATCAGGGAAGGATGTCACAGCATAATCTAGAGAAGGCATGATCACAGCTAATCAGGGAAGGATGATCACAGTCATAATCAGAGAAGGGTGATCCAGTCAAAAATTTGAAGGTGTATGATCACAGTAAGTCAACAAGAAAAATATCAATGCGCGTAGACAGAAAACTCAGAAAACCTTAACTCCCCCTGAGTGGTTTAGCAAGGGGAACATGTACACCTTTACTTCCAGTGTTAGCAAGATAACATGTCACAAACCCTTTACTTCCATGTGTTACAAGGAACATGTCCCCACCCTTTACTTTTCCGTGTGTTAGCAAGGGAACTTTACACCTTGACTTCCAGTGTGTTAGCAAGGTTTAAAATGTCACCCTTTACTTCCAGTTTTAGCAAAAACATGTCCACCTTGACTTCCCGGTGTTACAAGAAACATTCACATCTTGACTTCCAGTGTGTTTAAGCAAAATAACAGTCACACCTTGACTTCCGTGTTTAGCAAGATAACAGTCCACCTTGACTCCATGTGTTCAAGGTAACTGTCCCCCACCTTGACTTCCCTGTGTTTGCAAAATAACATGTCACATCTTTACTTCCGTGTGTTAGCAAGGTAAAGTCACATCTTACTTCCAGTGTGTTTGCAAGGAACATGTCACATCTTTACCCCGTGTGTTTCAAGATAAAAAGTCACACTTTACTTCCAGTGTTAGCAAGGAAAATGTACACTTGACTTCCATGGGTTTGCAAGGAACAGTCACACCTTGACTTCCAGTGTTTGCAAAGGGAACATGTCACACCCTTTAATTCCATGTGTTACAAGGTAACAGTCACCAAAACCCTTTACTTCCCTGTGTTAGCAAGATAACATTAACCTTGACTTCCAGTTTTGCAAGGTAACATGTCCCTTTGACTTCCAGGTGTTTGCAAAATAACAGTCAACCTTGTCTCCCCTGTGTTAAACAAGGTAAAATTCACCCTTGACTTCCTGGTTTTGCAAGGTAACATGGCAATCTTGATTCCGTGGTTAGCAAGGGAACAAAAACACTTGACTTCCAGTTGTTTTCAATACAGTCACACCTTTCTTCCCTGTGTTATCAAGGAAAAATGTAAAACCTTGACTTCCAGTGTTTACAAGATAACATGTCCAAATCTTTACTTCCCGTGTGTTCAAGGGAAAATGTCCAAACCCTTTACTTCCTTGTTTTAGCCAAGGTAACAAGTCACATTTGACTCCCGTGTGTTTGCAAGATAACATGTACATCTTTATTCCATGTTGCAAGGAACAGTACATTTTATTCCGTGTTAGCAAGGTAACATGTCACACCTTGACTTCCATGTTTAAAAGGGAACATGCACACCTTTACTTCCATGTGTTGCAAGGAAACTCACACCTTGACTTCCAGTGTTTAGCAAGATAACAGTCAACCTTACTTTCCCGTGTTTCAAGGTAACATGTCACATCTTGATTGCAGTTGTTCAAGGAACATTTCACAAAACCCTTTTCTCCCCTTGTTAGCAAGGTAACATATCACACCTTGACTTCCAGTGTTAGCAAGGGAAAATGTCACATCTTGACTTTCCTGGTTAGCAGGGAAAAAGTCACATCTTGACTTCCAGTGTGTAGCAAGGTAACAGCACCCTTGTCTCCCCGTGTGAAACAAGGAACATGTCACCCTTTACTTCCGTGTTAGCAATGTAACATGTACACTTGGGCTTCCATGGTTTGCAAGGGAACAGTCACACCTTTTTCCCGTGTGTTTTCAAGGTAACAGTCCACCCTTTACTTCCTTTTTGAAGGGAACATTCAAACCCTTTACTTCCCGTGGTTGCAAAGGGAACATGTCACACCTTGTCTCCCTGTGTTAGCAAGGTAACAGTCACACCTTGACTTTCCCGTGTGTTACAAGGTAACATGTACCCTTGACTTCCAGTGTTAGCAAGGTAACATGTACATCTTGCTTCCAGTGTGTTACAAGGTAACATGTCACCCTTTTCCCGTGTGTTAGCAAGGTAAAAATGTCACACTTACTCCCCTGTAAAAAGGGAACAGGCACACCTTTACTTCCCGTGTTACAAGGTAACATGTAAACCTTTACTCCCCTGTTAGCAAGGTAACAGTCCCCACCTTGACTCCCAGTTTAGCAAGGGAACATGCACACCTTTACTCCCAGTTTAGCAAAAGGGAACATGTCACACCTTATTTCCCGGGTTTGCAAGGGAAAAATGTACACCCCGACTTTCCCTGTGTTACAAGGAAAAAATTTCCCTCTTGACTTCCAGTTGTTAGCAAGGGAACTGCACACCTTTACTTCCAGTGTGTTAGCAAGGTAAATGTCACTCTTCTTCCCGTTGTTTGAAAGGTAACAGGTCACATCTTGACTTCCATGTGTTAGCAAGGTAACAGTCACATCTTGACTTCCAGTGTTTTAGAAAGGTAACATGTCACATCTTGATTTCCATTTTTAGCAAGGTAAAAAGTCCACCTTGACTTCCAGTCCCTTAGCAAGGAAACTGTCACATTTTGACTCCCGGTGTTAGCAGGAACAGTCACACCTTGACTCCCAGTTGTTAACAAGGTAACACACATCTTATCCCAGTGTTAACAAGGTAAATGTCCATCTTGACTCCCAGTTTTAAAAAAAGGTAACATTCACACCTTTGCTCCCATGTTAACAAGGAACATTCACATTTTGACCCCCATGTGTTAGCAAAGGTAACTGCACCCCTTTTGATTTCCCCCAGTGTTAACAAGGAACATGTCCCCCCCTTGATTTCCCATGTTTAGCAAGGTAACATTCACACTGTTGTTGCTGGTTTTCCCACTTATATGAACTTTGTTATAAAACGCAATTTTCCTACAGCGGTTGGGATAAATTTTCCCAGGTAGATCCCCACCCAGGTTTTTTGCTCTCTCTCCTCAGTACTCGCTTCGTTCTTCGGTTTTGGTACTCGGGTTTTGGGGTCCTCTCTTCTTCATGTACCTGTCTCTTCTAGGGGCTGAGGGTACTGGGGGTCATCTTTCTTTTCACGGGGGCCGTCTCCCCCAGATTTTTCAGTGTATCAAAAAAACAGAATTGCATTGTTACGTTTTGAAGAGGTAAATCACACTGCATAAATTTAAGATAGAAAATCATTAACAGAGAAATTTTTTGGGAAGTAAACGACAAAACTCAGGAAGACGCAAGCAAGAGACCGCAAAGATAAAAAAAGAGAAGCAAGAGGGGAAAAGAGAGGACTGCAGTGAAGATGATGAAAAAAAATGGGGGGAAAAGTGAACAAGGCATTAAAAGTCCAGCGGACTGAAACCATTTGAAGAAAAACGATTCGTTTTTTTGTAGAAATCGACTGACATGGTTGCAAAATTCCTGTTTGGCAGAAAGGAAGAGGAACAGGCAGAATGTATAGCAATTTCCGTGGCCTGAATGTGATACAGAAGTCAGAGATATAAAAATTTTGGATGTCATAGCAGGTACGTGTGTTTCTCTAAAAGAGCGCGCAGGGAACATGTTAAAGGGTGATTCATGACTCATGTGGCAGTGAGTGGCTACAGTGGTTATGACGCATGTGGCAAGTATGGTGTACGGGGTTATGACGCAGTGGCAAGTGATTGTGCTACAGGGGTTATGACGCATGGGCAAGTGATGTGTGCTACAGTGGTTAGACGCATTGCAATGATTGTGCACGTGGTTATGAGCATGTGGCAAGTGATGTGGCTACAGTGGTGATGACGCTGTGGAAAGGAGGGGTTTGCTACGCGGTGATGACGCATGTGGCAAGTGATTGCGCTACGCGGTGTGCGCAGTGGCAATGATGGTGCTACAGGGGGAAAAGACGATGTGGCAATATGTTGCTACAGCGGTGAGACGCATGGGGCAAGTGATGTGTGCACAGTTTTTTGACGCATGTGGAAAAGTGATTTGCTAAGCGGTGAAAAACGCTTTGGAAAGGATGTGTGCTAAGTGGTGAGCCCAGTGGCAAGTGAGTGTGCTACAGTGGTGAGACGATGTGGAAAGTGAGGTGTGCTACAGCGGTGATGACGCTGTGGCATGTAAAGTGTACTACAGGGTTATGAGCATTGGCAAGTGATTCTCTACAGTGGGATGACGCATGTGCGGGGGATGTGTGCAAGCGGTGATGACGCATGGCAAGTGATGGGGCTACAGTGATGTCGCATGGGGAAAGTGAGGGGGCACAGGGGTGTGAGCATGTGGAAGTGGTGTGCTCAGTGGTGGACGCATTTGGCAAGTGAGGTGCACAGTGGTGAGACGCATGGGGAAAGTATTTTGCTACAGTGGTGATAGCATGGGGCAAGGATGTTGCTACAGGGGGGGTGACGCATGTGGCAAGTGATTGTGCTACGGGGTGATACGCATGGGAAAGGATGTGTGTACGTGAGTGCATTTGCAAGTGATGTGTGCTACGCGGTGATGCGCATGGGCAAGTATGGGTTAAAGTGGTGATGACGATGGGCAAGTGATGTGTGTACAGGGGTGATGACGCATGTGGAAGTGAGTTGCTACAGTGGTGATGACGCATGTGGCAAGGTTTTGGCACGGGGATACGCAGGGGCAAGTGATGTGCACAGTGGGAGACGCATTGGCAAGTGATTGTTCATGGATGACGCATGTGGCAATGATGTGTTTTTACGGGGGTGTGACGCTGTGGCAAGTGATGTGTGTTACTGGGATGAGCATGGGGCAAGTGATGTGTGTTACAGTGGTGATGAGATGTGGCAAGGATGTTGCTACAGTGGGATGACGCATGTGGAAATGATTTGTGCTACAGGGGTGATGACGCTGTGGCAAGTGATGTGTACAGGGGTGATGAGATGTGGCAAGGATTGTACTACAGTGGTGATGCCCAATGTGGCAAGTGGTGGTGCTACAGTGATGACCATTGGCAACGATTGGCTACAGGGTGATGAGCATGGGGGAAAAAGTGATGTTGTACTGATGACCAGGGGCAAGTGATTGGGGCCAGTGATGACGATGTGGCAAGTGATTTTGGAACAGGACGAAAGTGGCAAGTGTTTGGGGGGAGGAGATGTGTTAAGCTGAAAAAAAAACGCAAAGGTGAAGGCGCTCAAAAAGCAAAATTTTTCCAATGTGGGAAACGAGTTGAGATGGAGGGTTTGAGCTTGCTGTTACGATCTGGTAGTTAAGCGTTTCCCCGGCATGCCGCGTGAGTTAGTCCCACTTGGTTTAGAATGTTAGTGATGCGGGGAAAAATGTAGCTTAAATATAAATTTAAAAAATGCTTTTTTTATACAAGTACATGTCAAGGGATACAGCCAGCTGACAACAATGACATACACATAAGAAAAATCGCTTTTATCTGAGCATTTTCGGGGAATTAAGTCAGCTTTGTCCCCCGGGGCGACCCCCCACCTCGACTAACTCCAATACCCCTTTTCTGAGATGGAACGAGACAACCGGGGTAAGGAAACCGTCCGATGTTTTTCCACAATGCAACTAATTGCATTTTTTTGTGGAAAAGTTTTGCTCTCCGGAGCTTTGTCAAGCATCTTTTTCCATTTACCAGCATTCTGTCGGGAACTTTACCATTCTTACTTTCTGTGTGTAGTTCAGGTCACCTGGTAACCTTTTAATGTTTAACATAGATTTATATGTATCATAATTAAAGTCAAAGGAGAAAATAGTGTGCTTAGAAAACTCCTTTAACATAAGACATAAAAAAAACAAAAAAGAAAAAAGAAAAAGGTACTGCCCATCGAAGGGGGTCCATTCCCCCCCCCGGATTAGACCAATGACCCACCCCCTCTCGGATTAGCCCAATGACCCACCCAGTCTGGTCACCTCCACTCAAGGATGAAGCACTGCACCAGACCCAGCAGCACAAGCTAGTCAGGTCCAACTCACCCCACCCCACCCACTCATTATTTTTTAACTATTTTTAAAACTACACAACGTTGTAGCCTGAATAACTGACCCCGGGGGTTTGTTCCACTCATCCACAACTCATTACCAAACCAGTGCTTTCCTATAACCTTCCCGAATCTGAATTTTTCCAAATGAAACCATTGTGCGAGTCCTGTCTTGGGTGGGGAAAATTTTCAGCACGTTATTTACATCCCCTTTTTTTTATTCCTGTTTTTCCTTTTACACCTCGTCATACCCCCTAAATTTTTACGCCCTTTTGAGAAGTGCAGATTTAGGGCCCTCATTTTTCCCATAGGAAGAGTTTGATCATGGGATCAACTTTCATCCTCCTCTGTACGTTTTACAGAGCATTTATATCCATTCTGTAATACGGGACCAAAACTGAGCACATATCTAATGAGGCCCAACCAGGATTATAGAGTTGAAGAAAAACCCGAGGGCTTCTATTTTTTATACTTTTAGATATGAAGTTACTGCCAAACCGAACTCCCAAACCTCTCCAATCAGTTTAAAGATCTACTTTTTTTGTTTTTATTGGCATGGTTTTAACGTCCCAAAATTTAGAACTTTGCATTTTTTCAAATTAAAAATGCACTGCCCCTTTTCCGCATTGCATCAGTTATTCAAATCATCCCGGGGGCTCAGTGTCCTCATTAAATGAAAAGGCGGCCTATTTTGGGTCACAGCAAATTTTTATTTCGAAATTTTTTCCCCTCTATTCGTTTAGAAATCGGAACAAAAACGGGCCAACACTGACCCCGAGGGAACACCGCTTGTGACGGGCCCCCCCTTCTGATTTTTCCCCATTTTTGCAAAATCTCTGCTGTCATTTGTCAGCCATGCCCTCCCAGGGAAAAAAAATTCTCCCCTATTTTCCGTGCCTTAAGTTTCCCCAATGCCCCTTTAGTTGGGCTCTACGAAACCTTACTGAAGTCCATATACACAATTCCTATTCATTTCCATGATCTACCTCCCCAAACACCCCCTTTTGAAAGAATTAGTAAATCCCTAAGACGGGAAAGCCCCCTTTTTAAAAAGTGTTGAAATTCATTAAAAAAATCTGGCCTATAAGATGGCTACGAATTTTTTCGGGAAAATTGATTCCCTAAATTTTCCCATATGGAGGTAAAGGGTTTTTGGTCTATAAATTTGAAGCCAAGGACCTGCCCCCTGCCTTTTAAAAAAAGGGATTCATTTGCCCTTTTTCCATTATAGGCACTAGCCCTTTTAGTGATATGTTTTAAAAAGATTAGCCAAAGGTATGCAATTTCTTTACATTTATTTAACCCCTTGCAAACAGTTAACGGGCCGGGGATTGTTAGGTTTCAGTTCTCTATTATTTTGAGGCCATGCATAGTTACCCCAATTGTACATATTTATCCTTTTACATAAACATTATTTTTAGGAATATCGCCAGTGTTTTCCGGGTGAAAACGAGGGAATATGTATGAAATTTCCCCACATAACCTTATCACTGCATGATCTGACCAAGTTACTCTTAAGTGGGGCCAATGTTTTCTCTAATCTTTCTTCTTATACCTAAAGAACCCTTTTGGGTTTTGTCTTTGAATCCCTTGCGACCCTTCCTCATAATCCCCCCTTTGCTTTTCTTTTCCTTTTTTTTAATCCTCTTTAATTGAAATATTGATTTCTTAATTCCCTCCCCCCTTTTATACGCCTATATAAGCCTCCTTTTGACCAATGAATTTTTAAAATATTTTTATCCATTTGGGATCATTTTTGTTAGATCGATTTCCCTACTCAAAGAAAAGTTGTCGGGGCAGCTAGAACTTGCTCTAAAACGTCAAATTGGAAACCCAAAGATCCCACCTGCCCCCAAGCGGACATACCAATTTAGCCCCCCAGGAAATTTTTCAGCCAATGAAGTCGGCCAAGCAAAAATCTAGGACAGAGTTTTTGATTGCATTATCGGTAACCCATGATATATTCAGACTAGTGATTGTGACCCTTTCCCCCAAGCTCATCATAACCTCAAGATTATTAATTAGTGAATTTTTGTTGGCAAGAACCAATCAACAGATTTTTCCTCTATTTGGGTTCTTTACAACCTGTTCAAAAAAGAAACCTGAACATATAAAGAAAGTAATAGACTCAGATTCCGCATATTGTTCCAATCAATTTTCTAAAGTTAAAATCTCCCATTATCACAACATTTTTCATTCTAGATGCCTTATAATTTCGTCCCTAACGCTTACTGCACTCCCTTAAAGGGTTTGGGGGCTTATAAAATCACACCCAAAATTGTTTGTCAGGGCCCCTCAGAACGTAGCCAAACAAATTCTGTTTTTGGGTGTTTCTAATCTTTATCAGTCAAGACAACAATTTAAATTTTCTCTAAAAATACATCGCCACCCCACCACCCTTCCTTTTTACCCTTCAGTGTGGAATAGTTTATAACCCTGTATTTGTTTTCAGAAGGCATTTCTCTATTTTCAGGTTGAGCCAGGCCCTTTTTATACCAATAAATCAAATTTTTACCTACGTTTGAAATTTTTGTTTTACCCTCAATAAAATTTTTTAATCCACATTGTAAGAAAACCCTTAAGGGAGTAGTCTCGTTGCCCTCTACTTCTCTTTTTGTTTGTTGTTTTTGTTTTTGCCATTACTAGCAACTTTTTTTGAATTTTTTCTTGGAACAATCCCTGAGGATCCCAGTAAAAAACGTGTTTTTAACCCTAATCGCGCCTGATTTTTTCCCCACAAACACCCAACCTCAAATCTATCATTTTAAATTTTCCTAGCAAATCATAAATTTTACCCTCTCCTTGAGTTGGAAGGGCAACCACCCCTCCCCAGAGAGATAAACCCCATCCCTTGCAGCTACATGTTTGCCAAAAATAGTCCCAGTTATCAATGAATGGTTTGCAATTTCCCGCTAACCCGTCTAGCCAGCATTTTTACCCAAATTTCCCTAGAATCCCTTTATTGCCACTCCCTTTCTAGCAAAATATACATATGACGGGATCCCCCCCCCTTTGACTAACTACTTCATGGCTAACCTGTAATTATCCCGCGTCCTTCTCCTGCCCCCCCAATTCATTACCCCCACACTTAACAGATAAGGGCTTGTTCCCATTACCTGCCCCTAATATTATCCAAATGCTGACTATTCACCAAACCCACTCCCGGAAGGACACTCTGTCTGACCTTTCTTTTTCTGTTAAAAAATGCCCGGTCCATTTCTTACCGAAATCGCCTATTAAAATATTTTACCTTTTTTACAGGGGGGTCAGTGGTACCTTCAAAGTCACTAACCACTGAAGTACCTCGTCTTGGGGAAAAGTGAATCGATTTCCTACCTTTACATTTTTTTCTATTAACTCTCCCCATCTTCCTTCTTCCTGAACGTGAACCCCTTGACTTAAAGCGGCTGCCATACACTGCTGGTGACATTTCCCCCTTACCAGCTAAAAACCCTTTTTCACACTCCTCCCCAAAATCATCATGGAATTCAGCCTCCCATTTTCCTTGAAGAAATAGAATCTCCCCCTTCAACACTTGAACCCGAATTTTTAAAACCTACAACAAAAGCCCCGGGGGTTGGGAACACCCCACGCTAACTCCCAAGAGTTAGGTAGGCATGACCGCAGGTGACCATGACCTCAAAAAAGTGTTTATTTTTGGGTTTTGGGTTTTTTTTATTTTTTTACCAAGTAAGACGTGTCCCCTATTTAAAAAATTCACTTCTTTATTTACAAACACAGGATTACTCAGTGTGGAGTCTCAGCCAGGGGCAGAAACTTGGCGTGTTTCTTTACACCCCTTTTATGACACCCATCATAAAATGGGACCTGGGTGTTATCGACTGGGGTGGGGCGCTCCGGGACACGACAAAATTTCCCGAAAAGCTCAGCATAAAAGCAAGGGTCTTTCTAATAAAGTATGTCATTGAGTCCCGCTAGGCTGAAAAACCTGTACTGTTTTGATAAATAAAGATATTATTATTATTATTTTTATTATTATTATTTTATTATTATTTTTATTATTATTAACCGGGTCATCAGCGACGGCAGTGAAGATGTATTGCGGTCCTGCATAACCGAAAAGGTATCCCTATTGTTAAAAAGGGGGTCCCCTCTACCTCAATGCACGAGTGAATCCTAAAATTTGCGTTCAGAAAACAACAACATTGAAGTTTTAAAGGGAATCAAAGAGGACTCACGATCAACGAGTCCAAAAAAAGTAAAAAAAAGGGCATACATATCCCCGTCTAAACAAATTTTCATTAAGAACATTATCATTGAAGCTAAATTGAGGGGATCAAATTTTTTTTTACATCAAAAACAGAACCAATTCCTCAAAAAAAGGAACCCATCCCATTAAGTTTTAAAATCCCCTAAAACGCATTTTTCGGCTTTTTTTTTTTTTCATTTTATTTTTTCAAATTCCTTCATTCCTATTAAAAAATGTTTTAATTTTTATTTTTGGTGACAATTGTCAAAAATGATTTAAAACACAAAATTGTCACCCAACAACACAAATCAACAAAAATGCTTTTGTTCATGACACACCCATCGTTTAGGTTGAAAGTCGATCGAATAGGCATTCCTAGTTTTTCAGGGAAGCAATTTTTTAAAAAAACTG
This sequence comes from Cherax quadricarinatus, assembly GCF_026875155.1. Classification (NCBI taxonomy): domain Eukaryota; kingdom Metazoa; phylum Arthropoda; class Malacostraca; order Decapoda; family Parastacidae; genus Cherax; species Cherax quadricarinatus. The sequence continues at coordinate 15,025 of NW_026506106.1, forward strand.
CTAAAAAAAAGTTACACGTTGTAAAAAACCTCCAATGGAGAAAGTTT
>NW_026506107.1:0-16785 GCF_026875155.1 Cherax quadricarinatus
ATAACTATTCGTTACCCTAGACCTTTCTAAAAGAGTAGATTATTAATTGAAATTATTTTATCATACTCTGTTAATGAGAATTGAACTTAAGATTGGGTTTTCTTGCTGTATAGTGTTTCATTTATAATTACTTGTGGTTATTTTAATTCACTAACCAAATACCAATGAAGCTAAATGATTGGTAATAAAATAAAGCTAACAAAAAAAATGGAGTTATTTGTGCCCCTATTGTTACGGTGAAGATTAAGTCGTAACAAATGGGGGCCTGTCCGGGAGATGAACCCGGGACCTCTCGCACCCAAAGCAGGAATCATGCTTTACAGCCCAAATTTGAAGGTCCTTTAGAAATCGTGAAGCGCCTAAGTGACGTGAACTACTTGGTAAGGACGCCGAAGAAGAGGAACTCACAACGGACGTATCACATTAACCAACTTAAACCCTATTCAGGAATCGTTTCACCAGTTTCTACTATAACACCTCTGAACCAAGAACGGGTTCCAATAAGTTCGGATGAAATGATAGGAATACCAGTTCTTCTGAACAATTCGACAGCCTTAAAGAATTTAAATTCTCTACTGATAAATCTGGAAGTGGACAAAGGACACGAAATAAAATCCCTGATTAAGGCAAATCTCCACCTATTCAATGACGTCCCAAAACCGTGTACGTTGGGTGTGCACGATGTTACTCTCAGAGAACCTACTCCAATCAAGCAATCTCCCTACAGAGTGAGTCCCAAGAAACAAGGTGAGCTAGAGGCAGAGGTGAACTTCTTACTGCTGCTGATAGTCAAGAAAGGATATTTTCATAATGTAAATGGTTACTAAAACACTGCAGAGTCATAACAAATAATTATTACTCTGACTTCGTTAGTACTCTCCACATCCTCTTGTCATCCATTTTATATCAGAATTTATATTTAATATTGTATCGAATGCATTTCTCTAGATAGTATGGTGAGTTCCAGTCTAAATTTTTGTTTATTTAATTTGTAATTATTTTGAGTGATATTGAAATTAAGTCATTATTAGATGAATTAACAGAGGCTACTCTTGACACTTTAAAATTACAGACGTGTTGGCAAATAGCTAGACAGTTAGATATACCTTATAATAGATACCATAGCGCAAAGACTCTTAGGTCCCTAATTAAGGATAGATTATTTCCGAAAACCCAAGCAATGCCAGAACTAGATTCGGAAGATAGTTTTATTTCTCAGTTTGAGGAAGTAGAAATCCCGGACAGGGAGTCGGTACTTTTATGACCATCTATGTTGTGGGGAAAGCTGGAGATGATGTAGGACTGCTGTCTATGTTACAACCTCTGCTACTATGACAGATGCTACCCACCACAGAGAGTACAAGTCAATGGCGACCATCAGTCACGAGGGGGGAGGTGTTACGCGCCCCTACTTCACTCCATTATATACAAAAATAAAAGGCCTGGTTAAAATAAGTTCTGTAATAAAATATCGCGAACCCACTTTTTTAAATAGCTAGATAAAGCTTTCGACTATAAATTATTATCGGGACAGTATGAATCAAAATTTAACTCTTGTTTTAAATTTTTGGTATATTATACCCTTTCCCCCTGTTTATTATAACTTTTAATTTTATAAAATATTATTATTGGGTTTTAGGTTTTACGAATTTTGTAACCATACTGAGCCCCCAAAATGGGGGGTTCTGAATTGAGGGCCACGGGGTCCCTTTGGCAGAGCTGAAGTCGGGGCTTAAATATTTTGATGGGGTCAGTCAGCTCTAGTCTGATCGGTACGGGTCTTAAACCCCAAAGCCCTACCTTAAAAAAAAAAATTTTTATAAAAAAGTTTTTGCCTTTGCCAAAAGTCTAGGAAATTCATGTACTTTTTAAAATAACTTTTCGTTACCCTAGCCCTTTCCTAAAAGAGTAGATTTTTAAATTGAAATTATTTTATCATACTCTGTGTTAATGAAAAATTTGAATTAAGTTTGGGGTTTTTGCTGATAGTGTTTCATTTATTTTTTGTTGTTTTTTTTTTAATTCACAACCAAATACCAATGAAGCTAAATGTTTGGTAAAAAAATAAAGCTAAAAAAAAAATGGAGTTATTTTCCCCCTATTGTTATGGTGAAGTTTTGGTTTTTAAAGTTCTTTAAATAATATATCGCAAAAACCCCCTTTTTTACTAGCAAAGATAAAGAGGTTCACTATATTTTAATTATCGGGTCCCTATAAAATCAAAAGTACTCTCATTGTTTTATATTTAAATTATATTTTTTCCCCATGTTATTATAACTATAATTTATTTTTATATTATTATTGGGTTGGGTTTTTAACGAATGTGAAAACCACTACTGTAGAAAACCAAATGGGGGGTTTCTAGAATTGAGGGGCCACGCGTGGGCCTTTGGGCAGAGCGGAAGCTGACTATAAAGTAGTTGATGAGTCAGTCCTCCTACTCTGACTGGTTCGGGTTTTAAAACCCCCAAAAGTCCTACTTAAAACTAAAACTTTAACAAATTTCCCCCCCTTTTTCCCCCAAAAGGGTCGGGTTTAATTCATGTCATTATAAAAAAATAACTATTTCGTTACCCTAGCCTTTCTAAAAAGGTAGATTTTTAAATTGGGAAATTATTTTACCCTTACTCTGTTAAGGGAAAATTTAAAACTTAAGTTTGGGGTTTCTTGCTGTATTTGTTTTTTTTAAATAATTGTTTGGGGTTATTTTAATTTCACAAAACCAAATACCAATGAAGCTAAATGATTGGTAAAAAAATAAAGCTAACAAAAAAAAAAAAAGGGGGTTTTTTGTCCCCCTATTGTTGGGGGTGAAGATTAAGTCGTAACAAAGGGGTTGTCTGCCCGGGAGCTACTTACCCTGAATTAATATTTTTTTTTGGCTTTTAAAAATTAAGCCCCCTTGGGGAAAAAAATTAAAAAAAAGGGAAATCCAAAAAAATTTAAAAGTCATTTTAAATTTGGAATTAACGAGGCAATTTCTTGACATTTTAAAAATTTTCAGAGTGTTGGAAAATTCTAACAGTTAGAAAACCCTTTTATAATAGATCCAAACCCGCAAACTCTTGGGTTTCCCAATTAAGGATGGGATTTTTTCCAAAAACCCAAGCAATGCCGAACTAGATTGGAAAGGGGAAATGTTTTATTTTTCAGTTTGGGGAAAAGAAAAAATTTCCCACGGAGGGGAAAACTCCCTTTTTAAATAATGAATTTGGGAAGGGGGTTTTTACGGGGGCCCCTTATACTCAGTCCAGTTTTTCAAAGCTCTCCCCCGTTCTTTTCCCCGGGAGTATGTATCGGGGGTTTGGAAACGAACCCTCATTAAAATGACGGGGATAATTTTGGGAAGGGGTGCTGGGCCCCAAAAATATTCCCGGGGGAAGACCCCCGTTTTCCCCTTTCGGTGTCATTACCTTTTGGGGAAATTTTTCACGCCCCGAACAACAAAGAGAGAAAGAAAGCATATTACTTTTAACAAAACTCTCAAATCAAAGTGGGAAGACGTCAAAAAACGGGGAAAAATTTTAGGCTTTGGAAAGGTTTTTCTTTTTAAAAACAAAGCAGAAGGGGGGTTCCCGGGAAAAAAAGGGGAAAGGAACGTGAAAGCCCAGGGAAAACCGGGGTTTTTTTGACTTGCAAAAAGCAGCCCCCAAGGGTTTAACCTTTAAGTTTAAAAAAAACAGACTTAGATGAATTCTTTAAAAATTTTTGAGAATCAGGCACTTTCAATGGGCCCCCAAAGAAAAAAGGGGCCACTTGCTGCCCACCTTTTATAGGAAAGGCGCAGTCTTGTTTTCGCCCCCTTACCCATAGGTTTTTTTTAAGGTCCAGTACGACGTAGAAAGAAAACATTTTAGAAGCTTTATGACATGTTCCCTAAATTACCAAAAAATTTTTTTTTTTTCTTTCCCAAGGGAAACCAAAAAAAGGAAAAAATTTTTTTGTTTTTGCCCGGGGGGAAAAGCAGGGGCGTTTGAACTTTGGGTGTCGAGTTCTCGGGCCCACGCCTTTAAAAGATCTACCCAAAATTTAATTTCCCTAAAAAATTTTGGTATGCAAATTTTCCAGGGGGATTTTCGCCATATCTTTTTTGGCCACCCAAAAAAACGAGGGTTTTTAGGGGACTGCCCCGCTGGCAGAAAACCCTTCGGGATTTTCCCCAAAAGGGGTTTGGACAATCTAAAAGCGGGCCGGGTACCCAAACCACCCAAAGGCCCCAACCTGCAAAGTCTTTGGGTTTAAGCGCCCTCCCCAACCCTTCACCCCCGGGTTGGTAAAAAAGGGAAAAACCCAAAATAAAAACCAAAAAATTTTAAATCGACCCCTTTCCAATGACCAGATGGGTAGGGGAAAAAAATTTAAATTTTTTTAAATTTTCGAAGCTGGGACTTTTTAAAAATCCCCAATGCTTTAAGCGTGATGGGGACCGGGGGGAAGGGAGCCCAAACCTATGTTTGGCCCCAAAACCATTTTCCCTCCTAATTTTCTTTCCAAGGAAGCCCGAGCCAAGAGTAACGCTTTTGTAAAAAGGGGAAAAGGAACAGATCCTCCTATTTGCCCTAAGCAGAATATGGGTTCATGGGCGAACTTGCCCAAGAGCTATGAGTCCTTACTTTTCCAAAGCAAAGTAGGAATTACCCCCCTACCCAAAGTTTTTGGGCAAAAAAATTTCCCTTTTAGGGTTTGGGGGTCCCAACTTAACATTATAAGGGGGGAACTTTTAATCTTTCCCCCCCAGTCAAAGGGGGTTTTCGCCGCTCTGTTGGAAGCTTTGGGGGCTCCATACGGGGAGTCCCCCTGTACAAGTTATATTTTTAAACTCCTTTTTTTAAAAAGGGCGGGAAACGTCAATCGGAGTGCCCTCCAACAAATTTCCCCTAAAAGACGAAACCCTATTGATTGGGAAGGATTTTAGCGGAAGAAGGAAAAATTGGAAAAAACCCTATTAGGGAAAAAAACCCCAACCGGGGAAAAAATTACGCCCACGAACCCACGAAGGGAACCTACCCTCTTTCCCTGAGCGTAGTAACCCGGGCGTTTGCCCCAAACAGTCGGGGTTCTCAGGGGTTATCGGGGGAAAAGTCGGGACGCCCGTGGGACGTGGGGAGTAAGAGACTTTAATTCCCCGAAAGCTGAGTGTAGACCCCAAAATCCCCCCAAAACCCCGAACCAGTTCCTAAGTCGGGGGGTTTTCCAAAAATAAAATTTATTCTCGAAGGGAATCCTCCTTCGAAAAACCTCCAAATAAAACCCCCCCCCTTAAGTGCCCCTGGGGGAAAGCTTGCGGGTTTTGGGGGGGGGAAGGAACCCCTTTAAAAGGGGACGCTCTTACTATTGGGAGAAGGACTTACTGAAAAAGAAACTAGGCCCTTTTAAAAAGTGAATCTACGGTTTTTTGCCTACCCCGTTTAAAAATTTTAAAGATGAAAATTTTTTGCTCAGGACAGTCCTAAAGGGGAATCGGGGGCAAAAGAAGACTTTTAAAAAAAATTGCTAAGCACTTCACAGGGCCCCCAAAAATAAAGGGGGAAGAAGTGGAAACGGTATTTTAAAAACTGTTCGTGTGTAAAACTAGTAGGAAAACCCTCACATAATCCCCCCTTGCCCCGGGTTTTTGAACCCAATACAAGTAACGGGGCAAAACCCTTTTTCTTTTTCTGGTGATCGACTGTGTGGGGCCCCGCTCCCAAAAGCCCTACGGAAAGGGAAAACCATTTTCCCTTGTTCCCCAAACCCATGGACCCCCCGTCCCCGGCCCCCGGAAAGCATTTCCTCCCCGGAGGATTAATGTTTCGCCTAAAAAGTGAGAGCATGTTTAAAAGTTCTTCCCCATTTGGGGGAAATTTCCCAAAGAGAAGTTTAAAAATCGGACAAGGGTCAAATTTTTAAACTTCAAATTTTTCCGGGGAACCTTTGGGCTCATTTGGGGGTCAAGCGGTTTTACGCGACGGCCTTTTCGACCCCAATCACAAGGCGTGGGGGAAAGGTTCCATAAAAATTTAAAATTTTTGATGAGGTTTTTGGGTTACATTTTATTCCAAAGTTTGGGGAAATAAAGGTTTTCCCACTACTCTTTTTTTTCCCCTTTAAAGGGGAAACAAACCCAAGACAATTTTGAATTTTTCCCCAAAATTTTTGAGTTAATATAGGGGCATAAAATTAAAAGGACCATACGGGTTTTTCTCAAAGAAGTTTGGGACCGGGGAAGAAAACCGCCGACTTTTAGGACCCTCTCCTCCTTAAAGGGGAAAAAAAAACCCTGAGCCTTAGCAGGGGAATTGGCCGCCCAAAAAATTACGACAAGCACAGAGAAAGGGGGAAGGGGGGAAACGTTTCGTCGAACAAAACCTTGTTCTTTTGAACCAAAAGATCAATTCGGGTTTTAAAAACGATTTCTTCGGGGGACAGCTCTCAAGCCCAAATTTAAAGGTCCTTTAAAAAATCGAAAAGGCCCTAAGTTTTTCTGTGGGGGAGCTACTTACCCTGAAGTAAAATTTTTGGGTTTTGCTTTTTAAAATTAATTTCCCTTCCCAAAATTTAAGAAAAGGGAAAACCCAAAAATTTAAAAGCCCTTTAAATTAGAGAAATTAACAGAGGCAACTTTTGGGGACACTTTAAAATTACAGACGTTTGGAAAAATACTAGACATTAGATATCCCCTTTAATAGATACCTTTAAGCGCAAGCCCTCTTGGGGCCCTAAAAATTTGGTTAGATTTTTCCCGGGAAAACCCAAGCAATGCCAGAACTAAAAATTCGGAAGATATTTTTTTTTCTCATTTTTGAGGAAGTAAAAAAATCCCAGGGAAGGGGGAAAACCCCTTTAAATTTTAAATTTTGGGAACCCCGGGGGGTTTCAAGGCCTTACTACTCAGCCAGTCAAAAAAGCTCCCCCCTTTCCCATTTCCCCGGGAAATTTATTATCAGTGGTTGGAACGAACCCTCAGTCAAATGAGGGGGAAAAATTTTAGGACAGTGTTCGCCCCAAAAAATACCCCGGAAAAAGAAGATGCCCGAATTCCCTTCGGTGTCATTACCTCTTGGGTTTTTTCCACGTCCGAACAATAGAAAAGAATAAAACCATATTACTTTTTACAAAACTCTAAAATCGAAGCTAAAAGGGGGAACGTCTAAACGAGGAAAAAAATTTGGGCGTAAAAGGGTTTTTCTTTTTAAAAAATCAAAGCAGAAGGGGGGTTCCGGAAAAAAGAAAAAATAAAAGAGCACGGTAACCGGGTTTGATTTTGCTTTAAAGCAGCTCAAATTGGTACCTTAAGTTTAACAAAAACAGACTTAGATTTTTCTTTAAAAATTTTGAAAACAGGCACGTTAAATTTGGGGGCCCCCAAAGAAAAATTTGGGGCCCCATTGCCTGCAAGCCTATAGGGAAAAAGGCCCCAAAGTTTGTGTGGGCCTCCTTACCAATGATTTTTTATTTTCCAGAGGGCCCGTAAGAAAAGGAACTTTTTTTAAAAACCCTTTGAAAAGCTCCATTAGTTACCAAATAGCTTTTTGGTTCCATAAAAAAGGGCCCAAACAGGAAAAAACTTATTTAATTTTGCCCGGGGGAAAGCAGGGGCCCGTTTTGAACTTTGGGTGGTCGAGTTTCTGGGTCAGGGGATTTTTAAAAAGATCTATCCAATTAATTTTTACTAAAAAATTTTGGTATGAAAATTTTTTCCAGAGGGGGGTTTGGGCCAGAAATTTTTTGGGGCCTTTCCGGGCAAAAACCCGTTTTTTTAGAGACTGCGGGGGGCGGGGCAGAAAAACTTTGAAAATTTCCCCCAGGGGTTTGGTACAATCTAAAAACCCACCGGGTTAAAAAAAACCCGGGCAACGAGACCCAAACCTTTGCAAAACCCTTTTTCGGTAAGCGACCTCCCCAAAACCCTTTCCCCCCTTTGAAAACAAGTAAACCCGAAGAAAACCCCAAATTCAATCGAGCCCATCCTATAGACCAGATGGGTAGGGGAAAAAAATTAAATTTCGTACTTTTCGAACTGGGACTTTTAAATCCCCAAATGCTTTAAGCGTGATGGGGGCCCCGGGGAAAAGGGGTAAAACCTATAGATTCCCCAAACACAAATCTTTATCCTCTACGACTCACCCCAAGGGAAAGTCCGACCCAAAAGAGTAGACCTCTGTAAAAAGGGAAAAAAAGGAACAACCCTCCTATTTGGACTAACAAAATAGGGGTATCATCGTAAAACTTTTTAAAAAGGGGCTATGATTTCCTTATTTTTCCCCCAAAAGAAGTAGGAATTACCGATAGCCATTTTTTGAAAGGGTTAAATTTCCCTTTTAGGGAAAGGGGGGCCCCTATTTTCAAAAATTTAAGAAAAGGATTTTTTAAACACCCCGCCAGGGTCAAAATACGGGTTTTTTGACGCTTGTTGGAAGCTTTAGGTTTGGGTCCACTAAGCGAGTACCCCCTGTACAAGTTATTGTTAAAATCCCATTTTTAAAAGGCTGGGCGTCAATCGGGGGGGTGTCTCCCAAATAACCCTTCCCCCTAAAAAAAAAAAAGGACCCATTGATTGGGGAACGAACCCCCCCTTTTTCGGAAGAAAGGAATTGGAAAAAGCCCATATTATGGGAAAAAAACCAACCGAGGAAAAATTTCGCCTCGAAACCCGGGCAACGGAAACCCCCCTCTTTTCCCTGAGCGATAACCCCGGGGGGTGACCAAACAGTTTTGCGTTTTTCAGTTGGTATCCCGGGGAAGTCATGGGGCCCACGTCGCGGGAAAGGGGTAAAAAAACTTTTTCAAAAGAAACTCAGTGTAGAGCCAAAAATCCACCCAGACCGATACCCGTTCCTAAATCGGTGGTTTTTCCCAAATAGATTTTTTTTCTCGAAGGGGGATCTAGTAAGAGAACCCCCAAATAGACCCCTCCTTGATTGAAACCTTTAAAGGAAAACTTTCTGTGTTGGGGGAAAAAAAGCCCCTTAAAAGTGGGCAGCTCTTTCTATTGGGGGAAAGGAAAATTCGGAAAAAAAAAAACTAGGGCTCTTAAAAATTTAACATTTTTCTGGTTTGCCTACCCCTTTTTTGAAATTTAGAAAGTAAGTTTTCTCAAGACAGTCCCCAAAGGGGGACATCTGGGAAAAAAAGAAGATTTTTGAAAAAAGGGTAAACACTTCCATGGCCAAAAAAAGAAGGAAAGGGGAAATGGAACGGTAGTAAGAAACGTTCCGTTTTGTCCCAATAGTACAAAACCTTTCACCAAAAATCCCCACCCCCTGCGCCGGGGGTTTAACCCTTTTACAAAATAACAGGGCGAACCCTTTTTACGTCCCGGTGAAACGGAAAGGGGTCGGCCCGCTAACCCAAAATCCGGGAGGGGGAACCATTTTTCCCGTTTACCATCATGGACCCGTCACCCGGTTTCCCGGGAAAACAGTTCCTTCAGGGGAAATTTAAGCCGCCTAAAAAGTGAGGGGCACGATTAATTTTTTTTCTCTTTACTTTGGGGTTTCCAAAAGAAAATTTAATCGGACAAGGGTCGAAAAATTTTTCTTTAAAATTTTTCCGTGAAGCTTGGCCCCAGTTAGGGGTCCCAAAACGGTTTAAAGCGGGGCGGCCCATGCCCCAAAACACAAGGGGGGGGGGAAAAAAGGGCCCTTTAAACTTTGAAGATTATGATGGGGGTCCTATTTTTACGTATTCCAAAGATTGGGATGGGAAAGGTTTTCCACTACTCTTTTTTTGCCCTAAGAGGGGAAGCGAACAAGACAACTTGAAGGGTTTTTGGCCCCTTTGGGGGAATATATGGGCATAAATTTGGGAAACCCGTTTCGGTTCTCAAAGAAACTTGGGGGCCCGGGGAAAGAAACGCCGACTTTTAAGGAGCTCCCCTAACCCTTTAAAAAAAAAAACGCCTGAGCCCAGGTAGGAATTTTTGGGCCCCCCGAAAAAAATTACGACAAACACAGAGTAAGAGAAGGGGGAATACGATCGTCGAAAATAAACTTCGTTCATTTTGAACCAAAAGATTTAAGTTTTGGGTTTAACATTTCATCAGGGACATGCTCTACAGCCCAAATTTGAAGGTCCCTTTTGAAACGTGAAGGGGCCCAAAATGACGTGAAATAATTGGTTAAAGGGCCCCCGAAGAAGGGGGAACTCACAACGGGGCGAAACACATTAACAACTTAAAAACCCAAATTTAGGAAACGTTTCACCAGTTTTACATAAAAACCCCTGAAAACCCAAAAACGGGTTCCAAAAAAGTTCGGATGAAATGATAGGAATACCAGTTCTTCTGAACAATTTGACCCCGCCTTAAAGAATTTTTTAAAATTTTACTGATAAATCTGGAATTTTACAAAAGGAAAACAAATAAAATCCCTGTTTAAAGGGAAATCTCCCCCCTTTTTCAAGACGTCCCCCCAAAAATGTACGTTGGGGTGTGCACGATGGTTTTAAATCTCCCAAAAACCTACTCCCAAAAACAATCTCCCTACAGAGTGAAAAAACCAAGGGAAACAAGGGAGCTAGAGGCAGAGGTGAACCCTTTTTACTCTCACCCCGGGGGTTTATTTTAAAAACCCAAATAAAAAGTCCCCTTTGGCCCTCCCCGTTTCATTCTAGTCCCCCCAAAACCCCTGGGGCCCCCCCGTTGGGGCCCCGGATTTTTTGAAAAAAATCAATGCTTTTAACCCGTGCCCCGATGGGTTTTTCCCAAAACCCCGAAAACGACTTAAAAAGACAAGGCTCGAGAGCCCAAGTATATCGTAAATTGGACTTGTTTAAAAAGGTATTTCCAAAGGCCCCCTTGTCCCCCCAAGGCTCAAGAGAATCGGGTTTTTTTCGATACCTTTGGGGGGCCTATACAAATAAATTTCCCTTATTTCCCCTTTGGTTCTGTTTTAAAGCGGCCCCTTTTCGTTCCAGCGTTTTTTATGAACATATTAGGGGGGAATTTTGGGCGGGGAAAAAAAGAAGGGTTACTTAACACCTTTAAATCGTATACAGCGCAGTTGGCCCCAACCCTTAGACGTTTAAAACCTTTTTGTTTGGGCGCCTTAAAATAAATATAATTTTTCAGGGAATTTTTTCCAAAGTGAGTTTGGCCAGACGAAAATTAAAAAACTTAGGGTTTCCGGGGGGTTGGACAAGGTAAGTCGCTCCCTTTTAACGCCAAAGGGAAAGGGCCCCCTTAGAATTTCCTACCCCTTTAAAGGATAGGAAAAAACGTATCAAAAATTTTTTTGGGGGTTTTCCGGTTTTTCTACCGTCGGGTTTTTGTCCGAATTTTTTCACAGGGAAACTTTTTTCCCCCAAAATGAATTTAAAAAGTCCAAAAAAAAAAAGTTTTTTTGGATCGGACTGTGAAATTCTTTTAAACGTTTTAAAAAAGGGTTTTATCCCCTTCCCCCGTAAATTTCCCAAGCCTGATTTTTAAAACCATTTCCCCTTACAAATAGATGCCAGTGCGTATGCTTTGGGAGCCGCCCTTGGGTTTCAGAAGGGTCCAAAATTTGACCTATTTTCAACCCGTTTCTTATTTTTTTTTTTCTAAGTTAAAAAAAACCCCCAATTAATTATTTTAAATATAGAAAAAGAAGCCTTAGCCTCGTTGTATGCCTAGAAAATTTTGATTTTTTATTTTTGGATTTTTTACCCATCAGATATCGGTTTTTTTACCCCATCAAATCCTTTGACCTTAAAAATTCTATGAAATCGAAGGGGAAAGCCAGGAAAACTTCGTTGGGCTTTGAGAATTCAAACCCTTCTCTTTTTACCATTTTCCCATAAAAAAGGAAAAATAAACTTTATTGCTGATCCCCCCTTTTTAGGCCTTGAAAATTTTTTAATATACCTTTTTTTTTTAAAAGTTGAGTCGGTTTTCTTTTATGCCCTCTAAATTTTTGGGGGAAAGTGGGGATGTTTTAGGACTGCTATCTATGTTAAAAAACCCCCTGCAAAGACAGATTCTACCCCCCACAGGGGGGGGGGGGGGGTGTACAAGGGCAATGGGGGACCGTTTAACCCCGAGGGGGGGGGGTTATGCGCCCCTACTTCCTCCATTTTTATACAAAAAAAAAGGCCCCCGGTTAAAATTTAAATTCTGTAAAAAATATATCGCAACCACTTTTTTTACTAGCTAGAAAAAAAGGGGGTTCGACATAAAATTATTACCCGGGGACAGTATGAATCAAAAGTACTTCATTGATTATATTGTATTTATTTTCTTTCCCCATGTTATTATAACTATAATTTAAATTTTTATTATTAAATTGGTTTGGTTTTTCCCAATGTGTAAACCCCTACTGTAGGGGACCAAATTTGGGGGTTCTTGAATTGCCGGGCCCCGCGCGCCTTCTGGCCCGAAACTGGGAAATCGGAATGAATATTAGTGAGTCGTCAGCTCCTAGCTCTGACTCGGTACGGGGGTTTAACCCAAAGCTCCTGTTAAACTAAACTTTTTTTCAAATTTTTGCCTTTGCCATTAGTCTTTGGGAATTCATGTCCCTTTAAAAAAAATAAATATTTTGTTTTTCCCTAACCTTTCTAAAAAAAATTTGATTATTAAAAAATTAATTTTTATCATACTTGTTAATGAAATTTTAAAATTAAGATTTTTGGGTTTTTTGTGGTATAGTGGGGTTTTATTTATAAAATTCTTGTGGTTTTTTTTAATTCAATAACCAAAAAACCAATAAGCTAAAAGAATTTGGGAATTTAAAAAAAAGCTAAAAAAAAAATTGGGAGTTATTTGTGCCCCCATTGTTACGGGTTTAAGAAAAAAAGTCCCTAAAAAATGTTTTCGACTTTAAACTTTACCCTAACAAGGGGGACAAATAACTCCCTTTTTTTTTTTAGGTTTTTTTTATTACCAATCATTTAGCTTTATTGGGATTTTTGTTAGTGAATTTAAAATAACCACAAAACAAATAAAAAATGAAAAAAATATAAAAGCAAAAAAAACCCCCAAACTTTCTTCCCCAAAACTCAATAACAGAGTAAAAGATACAATAAAATTTTTAATTAATTTAAACTACTCTTTTAGAAAGGTCTAGGGTAACGAAATTGTTATCCCTTTTTAAAAAGTGAAATGAAATTTCCAGACTAATGGCAAAAGCAAGACTTGGTATAAAGTTTTAGTTTAAGCTAGGAGCTTTGGGTTGAAGACCCGTACCGAGTCAGAGCTAGGAGCTGACTCCCTCACTCAACTACTTCATAGTCAGACTTCAGCTCGGCCAGAAGGCGACGCGTGGCGTCAATTCTAGAACCACCAATTGGTCACTACAGTAGTGGTTACACATTCGTAATACCTAACCTAATAATATAATATAATATTATAGTTATAATAATCATGGGGAAAGATATAATATACAATATAATACAATGAGAGTACTTTTGATTCATACTGTACCCGATAATAATATATAGTCGAACCTGCTTTATCTAGCTAGTAATAAAGTGGTTCGCGATATATTATTACAGAACTTATTTTAACCAGGCCTTTTATTTTTGTATATAATGGAGTGAAGTAGGGGCGCGTAACACCTCCCCCCTCGTGACTGACGGTCGCCATTGACTTGTACTCTCTGTGGTGGGTAGCATCTGTCATAGTAGCAGAGGTTGTAACATAGACAGCAGTCCTACATCATCTCCAGCTTTCTCCACAACATAGATGGTCATAAAAGTACCGACTCATACTGTTAAAAATAAATGTATATTAATAAAATTTCAAGGCCTAGAGAGGGCATCAGCAATGAGATTATGTTTTCCTTTTATATGGGAAATGGTAATAGAGAAGGGTTGAATTCTCAAAGCCCAACGAAGTATTCTCGCATTCTTCGATTTCATAGAATTTATGAAGGTCAAAGGATTATGATCGGAGTACACCGATATCTGATGGGTAGAAGATCCTAAATATACATCAAAATTCTCTAGGCATACAACGAGAGCTAAGGCTTCTTTTTCTATAGTCGAATAATTAATTTGGTGTTTCTTTAACTTAGAAGAAAAATAAGAAACAGGTTGTAATAGGTCAGAATTTGGAGCCTTCTGTAACAATGCGGCTCCCAAAGCATACGCACTGGCATCTATTTGTAAGTGGAATGGTTTATTAAAATCAGGACTTAGCAATACTGGGGAAGAGGATAGTAATCTTTTTAAACGATTAAAAGCAATTTCACAGTCCTGAGTCCATGAAAACTTTGTTTTTGGACTTGTTAATTCAGTTAGGGGAAAAGCTACCTGTGCAAAATTCGGACAGAACCGACGGTAGTAACCGGCAACTCCTAAAAATCTTGATACGTTTAGAAATTTAGCATGTAAGTTTGCTCATGACAGTCCTCAAGGTGGACATCTGGGACAAAAGAAGACTTTTAGAAAAATTGCTAAGCACTTCACATGGCCAAAAATGAAGGAAGAAGTGGAACAGTATGTAAAAAGCTGTTCTGTGTGTCAACTAGTAGGCAAACCTGCACATAATCCACCACCTGCGCCGTTGAACCCTATACAAGTATTGCGTTATGCCCTTCGGCTTCTGTAACGCGGCCTCTACGTTCCAGCGTATTATGAACATACTTACAGGCGGATTGGACGGAGTAGAAGCTTACTTAGACGACTTAGTCGTATACAGCGACAGTTGGCCCCAACACCTTAGACAGCTTAAAGCCTTGTTTGACGCCTTAAGTAAACATAATTTTACAGTGAATTTGTCCAAGTGTGAGTTTGGCCAGACGAAAATTAAATACTTAGGATTTCGGATTGGACAAGGTGAAGTCGCTCCTTTGAACGCCAAAGTAAAGGCCCTCTTAGAATTTCCTACCCCTAAGGATAGGAAAAGCGTTTCAAGATTTTTAGGAGTTGCCGGTTACTACCGTCGGTTCTGTCCGAATTTTGCACAGGTAGCTTTTCCCCTAACTGAATTAACAAGTCCAAAAACAAAGTTTTCATGGACTCAGGACTGTGAAATTGCTTTTAATCGTTTAAAAAGATTACTATCCTCTTCCCCAGTATTACTAAGTCCTGATTTTAATAAACCATTCCACTTACAAATAGATGCCAGTGCATATGCTTTGGGAGCCGCATTGTTACAGAAGGCTCCAAATTCTGACCTATTACAACCTGTTTCTTATTTTTCTTCTAAGTTAAAGAAACACCAAATTAATTATTCAACTATAGAAAAAGAAGCCTTAGCTCTCGTAGTATGCCTAGAGAATTTTGATGTATATTTAGGATCTTCTGCCCATCAGATATCGGTGTACTCCGATCACAATCCTTGACCTTCAAAAAATTCTATGAAATCGAAGAACCCCCGAATACTTCGTTGGGCTTTGAGAATTCAACCCTTCTCTATACCATTTCCCATATAAAAGGAAAACAAAAATCCATTGCTGATGCCTCTCTAGGCCTTGGAAATTTTATTAATATACATTTATTTTTAACAGTATGAGTCGGTACTTTTATAAACCATCTATGTTGTGAGAAAGCGGGAGATGATGTAGGACTGCTGTCTAGTTACAACCTCTGCACTATGACAATGCTACCCACCACAGAGAGTACAAGTCAATGGCGACCATCAGTCACGAGGGGGGAGGTGTTACGCGCCCCCTACTTCACCCATTATATACAAAAATAAAAGGCCTGGTTAAAATAAGTTTCTGTAATAATATATCGCGAACCACTTTATTACTAGCTAGATAAAGCAGGTTCGACTATATATTATTATCGGTACAGTATGAATCAAAAGTACTCTCATTGTATTATATTGTATATTATATCTTTTCCCCATGATTATTATAACTAAAATATTAAATTATATTATTATTAGGATAGGTATTACAATGTGAAAACCACTACTGTAGTGACCAATTGGTGGTTCTAGAATGACGCCACGCGTCGCCTTCTGGCAGAGCTGAAGTCTGACTATGAAGTATTTTGAGTGAGTCAGTCAGCTCCTACTCTGACTCGGTACGGGTCTTCAACCCAAAGCCCAGCTTAAACTAAAAAACTTTATACAAAGTCTTTTCCTTTGCCATTAGTCTGGTAATTCATGTCACTTATAAAAGATAACTATTTCGTTACCCTAGACCTTTTTAAAAGAGTAGATTAAAATTAAATTATTTATCATACTCTGTTAATGAGAATTTTAACTTAAGATTGGGGTTTTTCGCTGTATAGTGTTTCATTTATAATTACTTTTGGTTATTTTAATTCACTAACCAAATACCAATGAAGCTAAATGATTGTAATAAAATAAAAGCTAACAAAAAAAATGGAGTTTTTTTGTGCCCCTATTGTTACGGTGAAGATTTAAATTTGTAACACAAGCTGATCATAAGCAACTGACACGCAAAATTTGTAAAGCGAAGCGAAACAGCAAGCTACACAATGTTTTCCCGCTACAAAGCTTCACCCTAAGCTCAACCGTTCTCTAAGTCCACTCTCGGGCAGGCTACCCATATTACCAACCTAGGATTTTAAATGGCCTGTTATCCCAGGGGTAATGGAGCAAATAAACACAGTAGAAAAAGTTTAGACTTATATTTTTCCTTCACCAATTATAACAGCAATATGTACACTATGTACAGTGATAAAAAATAGTGCACTCCACGGTAAGCAAGGCAGAAATAGAACCACAAAAGCAGACCGTGCTTCAACCAGCTCTAGAGGGAATGACAAGGGCAGACAGGAGAGCGGTATCCACATAACCTCTGCGATTTTTTCAATCCCACCTTTTTATTGGCTAGAACCTGGGCACTAGTTGAACGATGGGGCCCCATCATCAAACCCTTAGCAACCGGTTCGCGTGGGGGAGATAGC
>NW_026506108.1:0-45000 GCF_026875155.1 Cherax quadricarinatus
TTAAAATATTCCAAGAAAATGAGTGCCCTCTTTGGAAAATAGGGTCAGGCAAGCTTTCAAGCCTTTTAAGCTCCCCAAAAACTTTCCTCGCGTGGTGAGCATCTTCCAAGGTATTATAACTGGAACTGCCCCCTGAATGAACCGAAAGGAAAAAAAAACCCCATAAGCGTAAAATTGACCCTCATTGACAATTTTTCGCCCACACATCGGCTTTTCAATTCAAAAAACAAATCTCCCTGGGTGTATTTTAAAATGTCCCCAAAGCCCGGGAGTCCTGGCACGGGTCTTAATTTTGCGATGCCCCGTCTTGGCTCCCGAAGGAAAAAGGTTCTGCAATGATGCAAGGGTCATTCTCTGGGCATATCTAAGCAACAAACCGTAGTGGCCTAGCGGGGAGGGGAATGTCGTTATCACGGGAAAAAGTTTTTGGGGTTCGTTGACTCCAGGGTACACTAGTGTGGCCGCAGTCATTTGGGTCCTCTTGGGGGGGGATCGTGCTAGTTGCCTGCAGAGTGTTCAGAAAATTTGCACTCCAAAAGATATGTGTTAGAGGGCGGGGACAACGTGTGGAGTGTGGATTTTCCCCCTCCTCACCTTGTTACAATCATTTGGCGTGGGAAAGCCCAAACGAAGCCGATGGATGGCGGTACATGCCCCTTGGACCAGTTCTATTTTTGGAGGGGGTTCTCCTGAGTCGCTGCTCGGTACCACTTTTGGGGAATGGGGTTCCCTAAGACCCCCCCTAAGTTTAAATGCTCTGGCGGCTCCCATTTTGGTCTGCGTGGGCTGATGGGGACAGTAATCCCAACATGGAAATCTGTTGCTGCCTTGGGCTCCATTCCCCTTTTCCCTCATTTCCCCGGAGCCAGCAGGGGGGATCCATTTTCAATATCGTCTGTTCCCCTGAAATTAAGGTGTCATTATGCCAAATCAATGTAATGAGGTAAAATTGTCCCGTGGTTGGGGGGTGGGGGGGGCCTGATTTTCGAGGTGGAGTCAAAATGTTGACAGGTCGGAGTCGATGTCGTGGGGGATGTGACAATGCCTCTCAATCGCCACCAGCTCAGCTTGAAGGTCGTGCAGTGGTCAGGGAGTCGCCCCCTTGTGTTGGCCATTGTGGTACATTCCAGCTGCTTTCTTGTCGGGGACAGAACCTCTGTGAAATACACTGCACAGTGCGTCCCTCTGTTAGGCCATGTTGTTCAGCATATTGTGAGGGGGTTTTTGACTGCAAGACCTTAGAGTAGGTGTTGCTGACGCAAACATCGGCCGGTTGGGGCCCCGGGGGGTGGTGAATGATACCCGCAAAGGAAAGGGCAAACTCTTTTCAAGGGGTAGTTGTTAGGCAGCGCTTTTTCCCCCCAGCAGCACTAAAAGAACGAATCCAGTAGTCCGGAAAAGGGGTTGGGTACTGATCATGGTTGCCAATAAACCCCTTTTTCATGGGGTACCATGCTGCCGGGGCAGAATGTGGCTAAATTTGCAGGCGTTTATGTATCTTACTCTGTCGCCCGGGAAGGAAGCCCGGGGGTCAAGTCTGGAAAAACGTGTTGGGGCCAGAGGGGGGCCCAAGCATAAACTTATCGCCTGGTTTTTGTCGACCTCCCCCCTTTGCCTGTCGCGGGAAGAATGACTAACGCCCGTGCCAGTAGTCAGTGAGCGAGCGTACGCTTTTTATTAGTACAATAAGAAAAGAAAAAGGAAAACTGCAGGGCTACTGGCCCATGCGAGGCAGGTCCAAGTCTCTTACCGGCTTAAGCCAATGCAACCCAAACCCCCTAGTCAGGTCAGGTCACTTTGACTTAAGGGAGGAACACGGAAACCCGACCTGGTAGCAAAGCTAATAGGTCCAACTCAACCCACCCACACCCACTCAGCATTTATCCAACTATTTTTAAAGTACACAACGTTCTGGCCTCTATAACTGTGTTGGGAGTTTGTTCCACTCATCCACAACTCTATTACCAAACCAGTACTTTCCTATATCCTTCCTGAATCTGAATTTTTCCAACTTAAACCATTGCTGCAAGTCCCGTCTAGGCTAGATATTTTCAGCACACTATTTACTTCCCCCTTTTTTTATTTCTGTCTTCCCTTTTACACCTCAATATATCCCCCCTTAATTCTACGTTTTCTAGAGAGTGCAGATTCGGGCCCTCAGTCTAAACTTCATAGGGAAGGTTTCTGATTACATGGTGTTGAGAAATGGGATTACCAGCTAAGCTTATACATTTTGTATAGGGAAACATAACTTAGAAAGACAGCTCATTGCCTGCACAGCCGCCCCTTCAGACGAGGTTTGAGAAGCTGTCGAAGTCATTCCTCAACGGGCTGAAAATGAGTTATAATTTGTTAAGATAGAAATTACCCCCAGGGGGTTTTTAAAGTCAGCATATTTCATTCACTGATTGATGACAAATTATATACTTGTTTGGACTCAAAAGTCCGCACCTTACTGCCGATATAGTATTGATTACAAACTCCTGCGACTCAAGAACTGTTGCAGTCCCCCGTACTACAAGAAATTCATAAACCTTCCTTGCTTCTAGTAGGCATGAGCTATGGTGTTCTTCACACCTTCGACAGATATCGTGACTTGTAGAAGCTGAAGGTCCTTGGGATTGTACACGTCTTTCCATAGTCTAAGGATATGCACACTGGAATACATCTACACTATGTTCCACAAAGATTTGGCTTTATTGTTCAGAACCTCCAGTTCTTATCACTAAGAAGTCAGCCTCGAACGTCACAGAGAATGTATTCTCCTAGAAACAGCTACGTTTTATTGTGTGTTATGAGATACTTTGTTCACACTAACGCCTGAATCCAGTGTTCTTTTTGTTGGTTTTCCTGGCGTCAGTGTCACTCTCTGTAGAGTCGAAAGTAATTGGAAGACGTCACAGCGCCCACGCGTTACTGCCCCAGCCACAAAGGAAAAGCTGCCTAGTTACTTTGTGCTTCTCCTTGCCACTTCCTCGCATGATGCAAAGAGAATGTTTGATTCTTGCTGTCTTAAGCATAGAAAAGCAATATACACTATCTTTACCATGATAATTAAAAAGTGGGGAGCAGGATTTTCCTAAATTGTCCGGCTAAGGTAAGAGATGGATGTTCTTTATTAAAAATACACTTTACAAACACTGCAAGGAGCGTCGTTCGAAGCGACCTCGTCCCATACCATAACGCAATTGCTGTTCAATTATCGCTGATAGAAGTAAACAGAAAGAGCTTGCCCCTTCTGAGAGGGCGGGGCCCCCTCAGGGGCTGAAGGGGCTGAAGGGGCTGCAAGGGGGGCTGATACCCCCCTCTGGAGAAAATTTCTCCACACTGGGGGTAGCGGAGGTTCGCTGCAGGTGGACTATTCATTCACTTAACTTTAATTTGTTTTCTCACTCGCCACCACAGCTGCTTGTTCTTTTCGAACAGCTTTAGTTGGTGTGGTTTCTGACGAATCACTAATTTTGTTTTCAACACTGTGTATTTCTAACAGCACCACGTTTATTATTGTCCGCCTTTATTCACTACACCTTGCTTTAAAACATCATGGGTCTGATGATTCCATTTGCATCAGGGAATATGGGTCCAATTTTTCCAATTGGCCATTGGGAACTCGGACCATTCATTGTCAATAATCACTTTGTCACCAGGTCTTAAGGGACTTATTGATTTTACCAGGAACACCGGCTCCATAGATGTGTCTCTCAATGAGGTGAGATTGTCTTCCTCTCCAAATTTTCTCCCAACCATTCAATCACTTATTTAAGGTGTTTGAATTTATGTCTGAGTTGCTCAGGTCGAAAATAGTAGGATCCTCTATGATTTCTTTATCATTCATGGGAGGAACAGGTTCGAGCCCCTCTGCCATGGATGTAAATGAGATGGGTCTTAACACTTCTAAATTGTCCAGATCATCGGTAACATAAGTTAGGGTCTGTTGTTGACTCTATTTTCTATTTTCAGTCACAAGCTGTACGGAATTCTTATAAGCTATTTCTCTGGACGATGAAGAGTCTTCCTTAAACAACGTTTTACAAATGATGATCATTCTTTCATAAAATCCGCGTGCCATGGAGATTTAGGAGGAATGTATCTCCAACGAACAACAGAGTTGATTCAGCATCTGTTGCACCTCTGTTGACAAAGATCTTGCTTATATAAGCGCACCAGCAACAAAGTTCGTTGTATTATCTGAATCATTCAGACTGGGACATGCCCTTCTGGCTGCCAAACCTTCTGAATATTTGATAAGGTTTCAGCAGACATGTCAGAATGGCTACTTCTAGATGTACTGCTCTAGTTGTAGCACAAGTGAGCAAACAGGTGGTACACCTTGTGGGAAACTTTGTCAACTGTTTTGGTTTTTAAAATATTGCTTCGTCGTGTAATATCTACCCTGATCACCTCAAATGGAATGATATGGACAAACTCTTTCAGAGGGATATGTGGTGGACCTGGATATTGATATACTCGCATCATATCATAGTGTCGACAATAAATACAGTCTTTTTATTTGTTTTTTACACCTTTGTCGACCTGGAGGTATCCAGTAGGGATTGTCCGTATAAGACAAGGTGTCAGCTCCACCCACACATGTAAACACGTTACTGTGGGCGTTTTTTGCACAAATCAGTTTTGTTAGCCAATGATTCTTCGGGATCAATATTGGATGTTATGGTTCTTTAGGTAGTGAAGAATTATGAATTCTTCTCCGAATCTTATATTTCTTTCTGAGTCGAGATAAAGTCCTAAAGAATTAATCATCAACAGGTTTCTTTGGGGATTTACCTTTGTTTCTAGGAAATTTTATTCTGTAGAGAAAAAACATCTTTCTGTTTTAGTTTCAACCCAGTATTTAATGGGTTCAAGATATTCATAATCAGGTTTTATTCCTTTAATTGAATTTAAAGATACAAGAGCTGTAACTCTAAGGAGTATTACCCAAAAGATGAGTATTTGATCCATCAATGACTATTTCTGACCTTCAAGGGCTGCTCCCTGGCCTTTGAAGTAATTAGTGTACTTCTTTAGCAATACTCATGTAAGCTACAGCGCCATAACCTTGGTTGACGCATCACAGAACACATGTATGTGTATTTGTTTCCCTCATGACCTATTTTGTCTGGGAAGGAAATTTTAATTTGATGGAGTTGATTTAAACTCCTGGATATTTCATCCCATGCTTGACTCATTTCTAGAGGCCAAGTCTCATCCCATCCCAATTTTGAGTTTCCATGGCATCTTGATAAGCATTTTCCCTTTATGGTAATTGGTGAGGACGAGTCCTAGAGGATCAAAAACATTGTGATACCTCTGACAGTAAACTACGTTTAGTGAGTGTACATGCATGATTTATTGTTTATCTTTTTGAAACTCAAAGTATCTTCCTGTGTGTTGTTCCAATTAAGTCCCAGATTTTGTTGCAATCAGGAATTTCAGCTCAGGGAAATCTTCTTTGATAAGTTCCTTAATTGCTATGAATTTGTATTCCACATCCTTAGAGGCATATTTGGCCTTCTTTTTCATCTCCTTGTTAGCTTTCTGTATAAGGATTCAAAATCCTCTCTTTATTCACAGTACCTTGAAGATTGTCCACATAGAAACTTTTCTTCAAGTATTTCTTTGAAGGGGACTTTCAGATTTCTTTCAAATGTGTATTTAGCGTAGTTTAGATAAGAATGTGAGAGGATGTTGCACCAAATAATATGATTTGAAAACGATAGTTTTCACAGGATTTGAGGATCATGTGGATTTCAGGCCACAAGAATCGTGTATATCTCTATCTATTTGTTGTAGATCCTCTCTTAAGATAGCCTTGGAAATATCAGGTGTAGGGCATTTGGGTTTGTGGCGAAATTTTCAATAAGCACGGTCCCAAGCTTTCAGTTAGTGAGGGGCTCCGGTCATCCAGGACAGTCATCAAGACTTGTACATCTTTATTTGCACGTGCGATGCAATTTATATACAACACGTAGTGGAGTGGTCTGCAGATCTTTTTCTGACTCCATGGTGCGGCGAGATAAAATGAGCTTATGTCTTAACTTATCTTCGACTATTTCCTCAATGAATTTATTGTCCAACTGTTCTGTATGGTATTATCTTAGTCAGTCAATACTCTGGATTCTTCTTGGCTCATGTATTTTGTGCTTTTCATTTTGTCCGAAAAGCCATGCGATAATTGTTAGGCAGATGTGGTGGATTTAAATTTCCATGGTATACTAACCCAATACTGTTCCGTCTTTATATTTGACAGTGTCAAATATTGGGCTTTAAGTCTGAGACTATTGTGGATTTGGTTTATTCATCAATAACCTATCGCATCCTAAATCCCACAACTTATCAACTGGTTCATTCATTTCTTCAGTATGATAATTTTTTGC
This sequence comes from Cherax quadricarinatus, assembly GCF_026875155.1. Lineage (NCBI taxonomy): Eukaryota > Metazoa > Arthropoda > Malacostraca > Decapoda > Parastacidae > Cherax > Cherax quadricarinatus. Next base: position 6,378 of record NW_026506108.1, read on the forward strand.
TGTGCGTTTTCATGGTTTTAGTTAGTTTAATATGTTTATTATGCACCATACCCATACTGTGGGGCGGTAGTCAAAAAGATTACAGCGGTACATAATGGGTCCAAGGGACTGGGCCTCAAAGTTTTGATAGCTGAGCAATTACAGAGGTAATGAATTCACAATTTACAAAGTAAGGAATCACAATTTACTAAGGTAATGAACTCCAGGTAGGATTATAGTCCACAATCATGACAAGTTACAAAGGTATTTACAGATTACAGAGGTACACAATGGGTCCAGGGACGGGCTCCAAACGTTTTGATGGACTGAACAAGGTAAGATAAGATAAGATTTTTGTTCGGAATTTTAACCCCGGAGGGTTAGCCACCCAGGATAACCCATGAAAGTCAGTGCGTCATCGGGATGTCTAACTTATTTCCATTGGGGTCCTTAATCTTGTCCCCCAGGATGCGACCCACACCAGTCGACTAACACCCAGGTACCCATTTGCTGCTAGGTGAACAGGACAATAGGTGTAAGGAAACGTGTCGGAATTTCCACCGCCGGGAATCGAACCGGGGCCCTCCGTGTGTTGACAGCGGGAGCTTTAGCCACCAGACCACCGGGCAAAGGTAAAGAAACACAAGTTACAAAAGGTAATGAATACTGTAAGAATGGTTACTGACGTTTATTACATGGCTGCAATCCATGAACAAATTTTAGTGTTAATGAGCAATTCACACTTTACGACACCCGGTCACAACAGTAGTGAGTTATTGGTGCAAATGTTGATTGCTGAGTCTCTCTGTCTAACACACACACACACCAACACCACATACAAATTCATACACAAACACACATAAACACACACGCACACACACACCACGCCAGGAGCTGTGACTCGACCCCTGCAACCACAATAGGTGAGTACACACACACACACACACACACACACACCACACACAACACCACACACACAACAACACACACACACACACACCACACTCACACACACAAAACTAATACCACACAAAGCAACACACATCATACACACACACTCATGATACGCGTTATTCTCGTAACTAGTACATTTACCACTGAATCAATATAGTTTTCTTTCCCACTTTGAGGAGGGAAAAATAAAAGGGGGGTAAAAATTGGGGGACCACATATCATGTGGCCTCCTGCTGTTTTCAGCAAGTGTGGAACTTCATGATTATTTAATATATTTTGCACAAAAACAGTGATAATAATCACTTCCAAATGATTAAATATCAGTTGGCACTAAATTGTGTCTGTCTGTATGTCAGGGACAGGCTAAACTTGTCTTAGCTGCTTTCGTGCTGCTGCAACTGTTTCTTTTAATCCTGGATCTGCACAGTCTTAGGAAATATCTACTACCACAGACTTCTACTGTATTTTTCGTTTCCTCTAGACCAAACAGTGATTCTGGGCTAGGTTATATGTCTGTTTACCAGAATTGTGGAAAAAATCAGCTATATATCTAACTGTACTTTGGCATAGGGTTTGTTTAATTCAGTTTCTGCAACACTGTTCTTCCTTATGAAGGACCTTTGTGAGAGCCTTGATCAAAATAGCGTTAGCACATTGGTTTTGTGTACAATTTATTAGATAACTCAGCTCGAGCTATAGGGAGTGCAGTTGCTTTCAAAACTTAATCTCTACATTTAATGCTGATTGCTTCGTGTTGACTTCCTGATTCTGTGGAAGTCTTCTGCTGTTCAGCAAAAGTATTTGGGCATAATGCTGTATGGATGCTACCCTTGCATTTAAAACACGATCTTCAGTGAACATTTTCTCCCTTGTGTTCACCTAAACCACTTGATGCTCCATTTCAGCTTGAAGAACACGTTGTTACGTGCCTCCATTGATGTTATTGGCTACAACATGTGCCAATGTGTTCCATCCATAGTACACATTTTGGAGTACGTTTAGTGTGACAGGTTTGTTTACTGTCTGTTGTATTCACAACTTGATAAAATGCCTATATGGGGATTTCCCACTCTGTGGTTTAGTGGGAGTAAGTATGTATACTCTTGATATACTGAGCTGATGGTTTATTATCCACTGGAATTAGTGGATTTTTCTTCTTGTCTCGTTGCTTGCTCATGCTTGAAACTATTGGTTTTTGGTAAAAACCATTGCTAATTCCTCACAACGTGAAATAGCGTTTATTGAAGCATATATTTAATCGTTCAATAGTTTGTGGTTCACAACTTCTCTTGGACCAATACACTGATAAACCAAATCAATTGTCTTAGGTCATATTTAGCATCTAGAGAATCTGAGACTATGTCTAATGTAATTCTAATGCTGTAAGTCTGAAAAACTATGATGGTGGGGTGGTTTCAAGCTTGATATTAAGACTGCATGGTTAACTCTAGCCTGGCAGTATCAAAAAGTAATTGTCTGCTAAGACACGTAAGGCTATTTGATAATTGTTTAACCCACCGGAAATGAACTCTAATCAGTTCATAGGGTTCTCTCTTCACAAGACATTTAGATAATTGAAAACTTAGCAATTCATCTTATGTCAGTTCGTGAAATTTTACTATGGATTGAAACCACTAATGATTTCTTCATAATTATGACCTTGGAAAATAGGTTAATGACCAATGTAGGTAAGCTTGGTAATGGCGAGACACTTGTTGTTGTTACAGGTTGTAAACAGGTGTTTGCACTAGTTACAGTAGGTCTCTGTGACAGAGTTTTACGGCAGATAGCCTGTACTCCTGTCCACCCTTAATTGTTTGATTACTAAAAGTATCCAAAACATTTTTAATTTCATCCTCAGATGGGTCTGATTCAGCAATTTATTTTCATATATGGTATAGTCTGAATTAATATTTTCCAGACGTTGTGTAAGTAATTCAAATTTGACCTCAAGATCATCAAAATCTATGTTTGTATCTTGAGTTAATCCTATCAGTACTGAAAGAAGATGTTCTAATTGTGTAATCTTAGTCTGTAAAGACTGAAACTGAGTTTTTCAAACAAGCCATTTAAATGGTATATTGGAAAATTCTAAGCACAACACTTAGAGTGTTTAAAAACCAATTGACTGCTATAGACAGGCTGAGTTTTTGCTATGTTTAAGTCAGCATAATCAGTCGGCACTATGACCTACTAAGCTTAACCTCAGGGTCAATTGACCAAGAAGGGTACAGGGCTACATTTAGCTGGTGTTTATGGCTTGGTTTGCTGTTGTTAGCCTGACCACGATGATTCAAACGTAAATAACGTGTTATACCACCTCATCACTATACGCATAAATGTCATCGTATAAACTGTAAATCACACGTGAATATGATTCTTATACATATATAAATGCTCACTGTTAATACATATATGAATAGCTTTACATTTATTATATAGGTTCTTTAATTATTACAGGTATTCTATAAGAAACAAACTTTAACACAATCTCATCTTCTTAATTTCTGTTTCTAAACATTATAAACACTATGTGTATATTACACTCAGGTCAACCGAACATCCTGTTGGGTTGGTGTTGTATGTCAGCGATTTTCTCGAGATTGGAGCAAGTGGATGCCGGGTGCCATCCCCCGTTTTCTTGCTTGGAGAGTCACCCAGCTCCCGTTTATTCTTTGGGTGAAACGCTAGGTGAGAGCCCCCGTTTTCTTTTGGCTGGCCATTCTCTGTGATTGAGTTGGAGGGACTCATTGATACTTGATCTTTATATTGTTAAAACACTAGTTTTACAAGTTTTTCGAAGGACCTTGGCTTGTAGGTTATTTGTACATGTAGTAACAACATTTTTGGACACAGTGTGGATTTTTCATACGGTCGGAGCACGACCAATATTGTTGAGAAAATGGGATTACCAGCTAAGCTTACACATTTTGTATAGGGAAACTTAAACTTAGAAGCACAAGCTCATCGCCTCCTGCACAGCCGCCCCTGCAGACGAGGTCTTGAGAAGCTGTCAAAGTCATTCCTCAACGGGCTGAAATGAGTTTAATTTGTAAGATTATAAATTACCCTTGGGAGTGTTATGTCAGATATTTCATTCACTGATTGCTGACAAATTACATACTTGTTTGGACTCAAAAGGTCCGCACCTTACTGCCGACTATAGGTTGATTACAAACTCCTTGCGACTCAAGAACTGCGCAGTCCCCCATACTACAAGAAATTCGTAACCTACCTTGCTCTTGTAGCATGAGCTATGGTGTTCTTCACACCTACGACAGATATCAGTGACTTGATTGAAGCTGAAAGCCATCCTTGATGTAACGTCTTCCATAGTCTAGGAATACGCACACTGGTACACTATGTTCCACAAGATTTGTCTTTATTGTTCACAAAGTAATCTGAAGACATCACAGCGCCCCACGCCGTTACTGCACCCAGCACAAAGGAAAAGCTGACCTAGTACTTTTTGCTTCCTTGCCACTTCCTCGAGGAAGCAAACCAGAATGTTTGATTTTGCTGTCTTAAGCATAGACAACAATATTCACTATTCTTTACATGATAATAAGTGGGAGCAGGATTTTCATTAAAATTGTCCTGCTAAGGTAAGAGATGGACTGTCTCTTATTAAAATACACTTTACAACAACTGCAAGAGCGTCGTCGAACGCGCCACGTCCATACTCGTACTGCATCTGCTTATCAATTACTCGCTTGTAGCAGTAAACAAGATGCTTGCCCCTTCTGAGAGGGCTGGGCCCCCTCAGGCTGAAAGGGGGCTGAAGGGGGCGGAAGGGGGCTGATACCCCCTCCCGGAGAGGAAGTATTTTCCACTCATGGATCAATTTGTCATCCTCCTTTGTACATTTTCCCAGAGCAAGCATTTATATCCATTCTGTAATAACTGTGGACCAAAACTGTGCAGCATAATCTAAATGAGGCCTAACCAAGGGGATGTTTATAGAGTTGAGAACAACCTGAGGACTCCTATTATTTATGCTTCTTGATATGAAGCCAAGGATTCTATTAGCTTTATTGCGAAACATTATGTTATGTTGTTTGGTTTCAGATTACTGCTAACTGAACTCTAAATCTTTTTCGCAATCCCTAATTATTAAGATTTACATTGTTTAGTTTATATGTGGCATAGTATTGTCTGTCCACATTTTTAAGAACTTTGCATTGGTCTATATTAAACTGCCATCTGCCACCTCTCGACCAGCATCAATCTACTCAATCTTCCTGGAGTGCTCTAAAGTCCGGTCAGAATGAATTCGACGGCCTATTTTGGTGTCATCGGCAAACTTGCTGAGTCGCTTCTTTATGCCTCATTACTTCGTTTATGGTAGATTGTGAACAGCAGGGGGCCCCCCCAACACTGATCCCTGTGGAAACACCGCCTCGTTGACGCTTCCCACTATGATTTTCCCCATTTATGCAAACTCTCTGCTGCTAGTTTGTCAACCATGCCTCTATCCAGGAAAAAAATTCTCCTCCTATTCATGTGCCTTAATTTTCCTCAATAGTCTCTGATGTGGGACCCTGGTCAAAAGCCTTACTGAAGTCCATATACACAATATCATATTCATTTCCATGATCTACCTCCTCAAATACCTAAGTGAAAAAAGTAATAAATTCGTTAAGGCAGGAACGCCCCATTGTAAAAAAACCATGCTGAGATTAGTTGATTAATTTATGTTTTTTCAAAGGTGGCTACGAAAATGCTCGGCAATTATTGATTCCATAAATTTTCCAACTATGAAGGGTTTGGGCTTATTGGTGTTTTAGTTCGAAGCTAAGGGACTGTCACTGCCTTTGATATAGGTATCACCATTTGCCATTTTCCTCTTATCTGGCCACCATGCCAGTTTGTAGTGATATGTTGAAAGATTAGCAAAGGTTTGCTAAGCTCCTCTTTACATTTCTTTAGAACCCTTGCATTACAGTTCATCAGGCCTTCGGATTTTGTTTTAATTTATCTAATTTGCCTAGGGACCATGGTCACTTGTGACCATAATCGTGCACAGTTTTTTATCGTCACTGTTCTTACATAATTTATCATTTCTGGAATATTTGATGGTATCCTCCTGTGTAAAAACTGAGAGGAAAGTAAAACCAAGTCCTAAACCGATATAAGCTGGGAGATATATAAGCAACCAGACCCCAAACTTATGCTAGAACAGATTTAACTCGGTGGCATCGAATGTATGCACAAAGCTTATTGCCTCTAAGAAAAAGAGGAGTAGATGTAACAATTTATTTTAGGAAAGAGGACAGGCGCTCCCTTTACAGGCGACGGAAAAGAATAACAGAGCGGCTAAAGGGGTCAATATATCTGATATGCGCAGGGAGATGAAGACACTGGTCAGAGAAATAGCAAGCATCGAAACTTAAGCTAAAAGAATCCTTAGTAGTCAGGAATCGCGGGAAGAATAAAAGCCATAAATGAAATCGAAGAAACCCAAGTATTTCTTCTTCCTATGCCAATCAAAATCGAGACAACGTCCAGTATTGGGCCCCTACTTAAACAAGTTGGGTCCTACACAGAAAGACAGTATAAGGAAATGAGTGAGCACTCACAGTCCCATATGACTCAGTTTTTAGAAAGCCGACTAACCAGACTGAGAGTCCGAAGATCAAAATGAATTTTTTATGAGGAGAGCACAAAATTTGATTAACACAAGCCTATCGATGTTATCCTGAGCCAAATGACTTCGATCAGGAGATAAATGACATCTGCCCCATGCACTCTGCCCCAGGGCCAGACTCATGGAACTCTGTGTTCTTCAAGAATGCAAGAAGCCCCTATCACGAGCCTTTTTCCATCCTATGGAGAGGGAGCATATGGACACGGGGGGTCGGTCCCTCTGTTACTAAAACAACAGACATAGCCCCACTCCACAAAGGGGGCAGTAAATGCACAGCAAAGAACTACTGACAAAAATAGCACTAACATCCCTTATCATAAAAATCTTTGAAATGGGTCCTAAGAAGCAAGCATCACCACCCATCTAGAAACCCATCAGTTACACAACCCAGGGCACATGGGTGTAGAACAGGTCGCTCCTGTCTGGCTCAACTACTGGTTCACTACGACAAGGTCTAATGCACTATGATAGACAAAAAGATCGCAGATGTAATATTATACAGACTTTGCAAAAGCCTTCGACAAGTGTGGACCATGGGCGTAATAGCGCACAAAATGCGTGCTTAAAGGATATATAGAAAAAGTTCGGTCGATGGATCTATTAATTTCCTCACTAACAGAACACAGAGAGTAGTCGTCAACAGAGTAAAGTCGAGGCAGCTACGGTGAAAAGCTCGTTCCACAAGGGACAGTACTAGCTCCATCTTGTTCCTCATCCTCATATCCGACATTAGGACTAGGATGTCAGCCAACAGCACCGTGGTCTTCTTTGCAGATGACACCCGAATCTGCATGACAGTGGTCTTCCAATGGCAGACACTGCCAGGCTCCAGGCGGACATCAACAAATCTTTCAGTGGGCTGCAGGAAAACAATATGAAGTTCAACGATGGAAATTTCAATTACTCAGATATGGTAAACATGAGGAAATTAAATCTTCATCTGAGTACAAAAACCAATTCTGGCCACAAAATAGAGCGAAACACCAACGTCAAGACATGGGAGTGATCATGTCGGAGGATTCTCACCTTCCAAGGACCATAACATTGTATCAATCGCAATCTGCTGAAAAATGACAGGATGGGGATAATGAGAACCTTCAACAACCTAGCGAGGCCAAGCCATTGATGACACTCTTTCAGGTCATTGTTCTATCTAGGCTGGAATATTGCTGCACTCTAACAGCACCTTTCAGGCAGGTTGAAATTGCCGACCTAGAAAATGTACAGAGGACTTTCACGGCGGCATACGGAGATAAAAACACCCTCAAGTACTGGGAGACGCTTGAGGTTCTAACCTGTATTCCTGGAACCGCAGGAGGGAGAGAATACATGATTATATACACCTGGAAAATCTAGAGGGACTAGTACCGTACTTGCACACGGAAAATCACTCATACGAAAGCAAAAGTCTGGCAGACGATGCACCATCCCCCAATGAAAAGCAGGGGTGTCATAGCACGTTAAGAGACCATACCAACAAGTGGTCAGGGGCCCGAGATGTTCAACTGCCTCCCAGCACACATAAGGGGGATTACCAACGGACCCCTGGCAGTCTTCAAGCTGCACTGGACAAGCACCTAAAGTCAGTTCCGGATCAGCCGGGGCTGTGGCTGGCTGTACGTTGGTTTGCGTGCAGCCAGCAGCAACAAGCACCCTGGTTGAATCAGGCGCTGATCACCAGGAGGCTGGGTCACAGACCGGGCCGGGGGGGGCGTTGACCCCCCGAACACTTCTCCAGGTAAACTCCAAAAGGTAAGTATGTGGTTAAAAAATTCTACACATTTCCTTATCACTGTCAGCTTGAAGCTGACCTGAGGAATTTTGAATGTGGCCTCTCTTCTCCCTGATCTTACTTCTGTATACCTGAAGGAATCTTTTGGTTGTCTACGATTCTCTTGCTACTTTAACCTTCATAATCTCTTTTTTGCTTTTTTAATTCCCTTTTTTATTTCTCTCTTTATTGATTTATCGATTTCTTAACTGCCCCTCTCCTCTTTTGATTTGCCTATATAGCCTCTATTTTGACCAATTAGATATTTTAATCTATTGCTCATTCATTTAGGATCATTTTTGTTTGATCTGATTTTCCATTTTGAAACATAATTTGACTGTGCAGCTAGAACTATGCCCTGGAAAGCGTATATCGGCAACCATCACCACCTATCTTGACCCGTAGTCAGGTCATTTCCATTCAGCCCACCTAAGTAATTTTTCAGTCCTATGAAATCAGCCAAGCAGAAGTCAGGACAGAGACTTGATTGCCATTATTAGGGGGGAATTTCATGATTTATTAAAAACTGAGTGATTTGTGAATCACTTTCCCCAAGCTCATCATTAACCTTCAAGATTTTTAATAGTGTTTCCCTACTGGCAAGAAACCAAAGTCAAGGAGGTTAATTTCCCCTAGTTGGCTATGTTTCACAAACTGTTTTAAAAAACCATTCTGGATCGTATCAGAAGTTTCACCTGACTCTTAAATTTCCTGTACAAATTGCTCCTGTCAAGTCTGTCTATTGTGAAATCTCCCATTAGCACAAATTTTCGTATTGTAGATGCCTTACGAAATTTCGTCCCATAGAAGTTTACTGCACTCCCTTTCAAGATTTGGGGCCCTGTAAATCACACCAAAAATTTAGTTTTTCTCTGCCTCGAGAAGCTGTAACCAAATAACAGTTCTGTGGCTGAAGCGCTTCTAATTTTATATCTTGTCTAACACAATATTTAAATTGTCTCTGACATACTCGCTGCTCCACACCTTCCTGTTGATCCTGTCAGTGTGTGGAATAAATTTATGCCTTGTAGGTCACATTTTTTTTTCAGCGGGGGCCATCTTCTCTATTTTCAGATTGAGCCAGGTCTCTGTTTATAGCCAATAATATCTATGTTTCTGCACTTGCAATTAACTTAGTCTCATCTATCTTATTTCTCACACTCCTGCTATTATGTATAGTATAACCTTAAGGGAGCTGATCCCATTCTGACCTTCTGCTGTCCCCCTTTGTTTGCTGACCGATCTATTGTCTTTATTTATAACTTCATGCTGAATGCCTTTATACCATTTACTGTTTCCAACCCCTAGTTTTGCAACCTGTTGTTTCCCACTCACCCATAACCTCTACTTCTATCAGTTTATAGAAATCATACATTACATATCATGTTTGCAACATATCATGTTTGCATAAATGTTGTTCCAGTTGTCAATGAATGGGACTGCAAGTTCCTTGCAGTATCTGTCTAGCAGCATTTACACCAATTGCCCTAGAAACCATTATTTTCCTACTCCCCTTCTAAGGCATGATGGCTACATATGATTGGGACCCCCCCTTCTTTAGACTTAATGAAATCTATAGCTGACCTGACTTATCTTGCAGGCTCTTCTCTCCTACCTTCCCAATATATTTCCACCAGCACTGAGACAGAGATAATGGGCTGTCCCATTTACCTGACATGATATTATCCGCCTGTTACTTTGTCCCAACACCAGCTCCAGGGAAGCACACTCTAATCATCTCATCTTCTTGTTCCTATTACAAAAAGCACGGTCAATATATCTTACCTGAGACTCATCAACCACAAGATGCGCTTTACCTCTATTTGTAGGGGCAGTAGTACCCTTACGTCACTGGCCACTGAAGTACATTCATCCTGAAGAACAGAGAGCGATTTCCTACCTTCAGATCTTCACTCTTAACTTTCCTTATTCTGATGCTCCTCCCATTACTGGGAACCACTCGCCACTTGTAGCAGGTGCTGGACTGCGACCTCACTGCTGGTAGCCGTTGCTACTCCCCACTACAGCCACACGTGAATTGAGTACTTCTTTGTTCGCCCCTGGCACGGTGCTTCGTCCATGGCTCTCTTGGATTTGAGTCTGAGTAAGAGAACAGGATCTGAAATTACCGGCCTGTTTCTGAAAGGTAAGTTTTTGTATCAGTGTAGATTTCCAGTATAGTAGGAGCCTGTCCACTCAAGTTCAGTATCCTGGATACTTAATATATTCCAGGATTGGTCTCACTTGAACGTCATTGCATGAGAATTCTCAGCGGAATATCTTGAGGCCTAGTTCCTTGCAAGGACTGTGGGAGGGAGTGGTCGATGCTGCAGCAGTAGGGGTTTTGGTAGGAGGGGGAAAGATGTAGTGTTGAGGGGTAGGGGAGGAGGAGAGCTGGCTGGGAGTAGGAATAGTGGGGGGGGGAGAGAGGGAGAAGGGAAAGGTGGTAGGGGCTTAGAAGAGAAAGCAGGTAAGGAGGATAATTAGAGAGGGAAGATTGTTAGGCAGACTAAGATTAGGTTAAGGACCTGTGAGTAATTCTGATTAGGGAAGATGAGAGATTACCAACGTAGACGGGTCAGCAGTGGCGAGTTGACATTTAGTTTGTAGTATAGTGTGGTTGTAGGTGTGATGGAGAGGTGCTTGATGTCTGTGTGTTGGTGTTTGATGTGTGTAGGGTAGGAGGAAAAAGAGGTAGACGAGTGCGTGTAGTAGCCAGGCAATGGGTGTGGGGCTGGCGAGGTGCAGGGAGGTGCAGGGAAGATTGAGACACTTATATGTTTGAAAAAGTGTCTCAATCTTCAACTTGTCGTTTTCTCTAAACCATGGATCAAATCTGTCAGTCACTGCAGGGCATCATGGGATTTGGCACAAAGAATTCTTTAGCCTTGTCCACCTTTGGATGAAGACCTACTTAGATAGTGGATGGTACCACTATGATCCCCGCTCCTCCTGCTTGCCTCACCTAACTACAGTATATAAGCACTCTACGGCCCTATGCCGTCATTTCTACAAGATTAATGGACTGAATACATTGACTCCAGGGACTGCTGATTACCTCAAACTCCTCTTCTCTTACCACCTTTTTGCTTTTGTATTGGTGATGAAGCATTTGTTGTGGCGAAACGTTTCTTCGATAAAGATTCCCATATGTTGCATAAGTTCGAATACGTGTTTGGAGTTCTCTGGACGTTTCGCCGAGTATAATTTGCTGCAGTCTATACAAGGGATTGTGTATCCCTTCCAGAGGAGTGAAGCTTGGCTTGTCTATTACTGCTATTGTCCTTGATGGTGGTGGATGTGGACGCGTAGATACTTGGAATGAAGTATAGGAAAAAGATGTTGGAAACGTGTTTGGCAATGGATGTTGGTTGGGGGGATGGAATGACTTGTATCTCTTTTCGGCAGTGTCATTCTCTGGGTGTGTTAATTAAAGATGTTTAATGCCCGTCGTCTGCAGTCTCTAATGAAGATGATGAACTCAAAACCTCCCCACACCCACTCAGGCATTTATCCAACATATTTTTAAAGGTACACAACGTTCTGGCCTCTATAACTGGTGATTGGGGTTTGTTCCACTCTCCCACAACTCTATTACCAAACCAGTACTTTCCTATTATCCTTCCTGAATCTGAATTTTTCCAACTTGAATCCATTGATGCAAGATACTGTCTAGGCTAGAATTTATTTTCAGCACCACTATTTACTTCCCCTTTTTTATTACTGTCTTCCATTTATTTACACCTCAATCATATCCCCCTTAAATTCTACGTCTTTCTAGAGAGTGCAGATTACGGGCCCTCAGTCTAATCTTCATAGGGGAAGGTTTCTGTTACATGGTGTTGAGAAAGGGGTTACCAGCTAAGCTTATACATTTTGTATAGGGAACCATAATTAGAAAGACAGCTCATTGCCTGCACAAGCTCGCCCCTTCAGACGAGGTTTGAGAAGCTGTCGAAGTATTCCTCAACGGGGCTGAAAATTGAGTTTAATTTGTTAAGATTAGAAATTACCCTAGGGAGGTGGTGTTATGTCTGCATATTCATTCACTGATTGATGACAAATTATATACTTGTTTGGACTCAAAAGTCCGCACCTTACTGCCGATATAGTATTGATTACAAACTCCTGCGACTCAAGAACTGTTGCAGTCCCCCGTACTACAAGAAATTCATAAACCTTCCTTGCTTCTAGTAGGCATGAGCTATGGTGTTCTTCACACCTTCGACAGATATCGTGACTTGTAGAAGCTGAAGGTCCTTGGGATTGTACACGTCTTTCCATAGTCTAAGGATATGCACACTGGAATACATCTACACTATGTTCCACAAAGATTTGGCTTTATTGTTCAGAACCTCCAGTTCTTATCACTAAGAAGTCAGCCTCGAACGTCACAGAGAATGTATTCTCCTAGAAACAGCTACGTTTTATTGTGTGTTATGAGATACTTTGTTCACACTAACGCCTGAATCCAGTGTTCTTTTTGTTGGTTTTCCTGGCGTCAGTGTCACTCTCTGTAGAGTCGAAAGTAATTGGAAGACGTCACAGCGCCCACGCGTTACTGCCCCAGCCACAAAGGAAAAGCTGCCTAGTTACTTTGTGCTTCTCCTTGCCACTTCCTCGCATGATGCAAAGAGAATGTTTGATTCTTGCTGTCTTAAGCATAGAAAAGCAATATACACTATCTTTACCATGATAATTAAAAAGTGGGGAGCAGGATTTTCCTAAATTGTCCGGCTAAGGTAAGAGATGGATGTTCTTTATTAAAAATACACTTTACAAACACTGCAAGGAGCGTCGTTCGAAGCGACCTCGTCCCATACCATAACGCAATTGCTGTTCAATTATCGCTGATAGAAGTAAACAGAAAGAGCTTGCCCCTTCTGAGAGGGCGGGGCCCCCTCAGGGGCTGAAGGGGCTGAAGGGGCTGCAAGGGGGGCTGATACCCCCCTCTGGAGAAAATTTCTCCACACTGGGGGTAGCGGAGGTTCGCTGCAGGTGGACTATTCATTCACTTAACTTTAATTTGTTTTCTCACTCGCCACCACAGCTGCTTGTTCTTTTCGAACAGCTTTAGTTGGTGTGGTTTCTGACGAATCACTAATTTTGTTTTCAACACTGTGTATTTCTAACAGCACCACGTTTATTATTGTCCGCCTTTATTCACTACACCTTGCTTTAAAACATCATGGGTCTGATGATTCCATTTGCATCAGGGAATATGGGTCCAATTTTTCCAATTGGCCATTGGGAACTCGGACCATTCATTGTCAATAATCACTTTGTCACCAGGTCTTAAGGGACTTATTGATTTTACCAGGAACACCGGCTCCATAGATGTGTCTCTCAATGAGGTGAGATTGTCTTCCTCTCCAAATTTTCTCCCAACCATTCAATCACTTATTTAAGGTGTTTGAATTTATGTCTGAGTTGCTCAGGTCGAAAATAGTAGGATCCTCTATGATTTCTTTATCATTCATGGGAGGAACAGGTTCGAGCCCCTCTGCCATGGATGTAAATGAGATGGGTCTTAACACTTCTAAATTGTCCAGATCATCGGTAACATAAGTTAGGGTCTGTTGTTGACTCTATTTTCTATTTTCAGTCACAAGCTGTACGGAATTCTTATAAGCTATTTCTCTGGACGATGAAGAGTCTTCCTTAAACAACGTTTTACAAATGATGATCATTCTTTCATAAAATCCGCGTGCCATGGAGATTTAGGAGGAATGTATCTCCAACGAACAACAGAGTTGATTCAGCATCTGTTGCACCTCTGTTGACAAAGATCTTGCTTATATAAGCGCACCAGCAACAAAGTTCGTTGTATTATCTGAATCATTCAGACTGGGACATGCCCTTCTGGCTGCCAAACCTTCTGAATATTTGATAAGGTTTCAGCAGACATGTCAGAATGGCTACTTCTAGATGTACTGCTCTAGTTGTAGCACAAGTGAGCAAACAGGTGGTACACCTTGTGGGAAACTTTGTCAACTGTTTTGGTTTTTAAAATATTGCTTCGTCGTGTAATATCTACCCCCCTTTCCCTTCCAAATACCACTCCTCCTCTACCGCCAACACCTGCCTCTATTCCGTCTACTCCTGCCTCTAAGGCCTACCCTGCCTCTACCTCTTCCAAACCCAATTCTTTCTCGCTTAACCTCAAATACTCTAATTCTGATCATGCCACTATCTGCCCCTGTCTGTGCTTACATAATGTCCACCGTTACTGAGCTATATTACTTAGTGTATGTGCTTATGTAATGCCCCATTTACTGTGCTATATTACTTTGTGTCTGCTATTACATAATGTCCACCGTTACTGTGCTATTATTCTAGTGTCTGTGCTCATATTGTGTTCACCGTTACTGTGCTAATTACTTAGTGTATTTGCTTATATAATGTCCATCGTTACTGTGCTATATCACTTAGTGTCTGTGCTTATATAATTTCCACTGTTAATTAATCTGCTATATAACTTAGTGTCTGAACTTATATAATGTCCACCGTTTCTGTCCTATATTACTTACTGTCTGTGCACATACAATGTCCAACGTTACTGTACTATATAATTTAGTGTCTGCGCTTATATAATGTCCAACGTTACTGTGCTATATTACATAGTGTATGTGGTTATATAATGTCCACCGTCACTGTGATATATTACTTACTGTCTGTGTTTATAATGTATACCGTTACTGTCCTATATTACTCAGTATCTGTGCTTATATAATGTCCACCGTTACTATGCTATATTACTTATTGTCTGTGCTTATATAATCTTCACCGTTACTGTCCTATATACTCAGTATCTGTGCTTATATAATGTCCCCGTACCTGTGCTATATTACTTATTGTCTGTGCTTATATAATCTTCACCGTTACTGTGCATATTACTTTGTGTCTTCCTTATATAATGTCCACCGTTACTGTGATATATCACTTGTGTCTGTGCTTATATAATGTCCACCGTTACTGTGCTATATTACTTAGTGTCTGTGTTATATAATGTTCACCGTTACTGTGCTATATTACTTAGTGTCTGTGTTTATATAATGTCCACCGTTACTGTGCTATATTACTTAGTGTCTGTGTTTATATAATGTTTACCGTTACTGTGCTATATATAGTGTCTGTGTTTATATAATGTCCACCGTTACTTTGCTATATTACTTAGTGTCTGTGTTTTATAATGTCCACCGTTACTGTGCTATATTACTTAGTGTCTGTAATTATATAATGTCCACCGTTACTGTGCTATATTATTTATTGTCTGTGCTTGTAATGTACACCGTTACTGAGCTATATTACTTAGTGTCTGTGCTTATACAATGTCCCCCGTTACTATGGTACATTATTTAGTGTCTGTGCTTAATAATGTCTACCGTTACTGTGCTATATTACTTATTGTCTGTGCTTATATAATGTCCCCCGTTACTATGGTACATTATTTAGTGTCTGTGCTTAAATAATGTCCACCGTTACTGAACTATATTACTCAATATCTGTGCTATATATTAATGTCCACCGCCACTGTGCTATATTACTTATTGTCTGTGCTTATATAATGCCACCGTTACTGTGCTCCATTACTTTGTGTCTGTACTTATATAATGTCCACCGTTACTGTGCTATATTAGTTAGTGTCTGTGTTTATATAATGTCCACCGTTACTGTGCTATATTAGTTAGTGTCTGTGCTTATATAATGTCCACCGTTACTGTGCTATATAACTTTGTGTCTTGCTTATATTAATGTCCACCGTTACTGTGCTCCATTACTTTGTGTCTGTACTTATATAATGTCCACCGTTACTGTGCTCCATTACTTTGTGTCTGTACTTATATAATGTCCACCGTTACTCTGATATATTACTTAGTGTCTGTGTTTATATAATGTCCACCGTTACTGTGCTATATTAGTTAGTGTCTGTACTTATATAATGTCCACCGTTACTGTGCTATATTACTTACTTTCTGTGTTTATATAATGTCCACCGTTACTTTGCTATATTACTTAATGTCTGCGTTTATATAATGTCAACCGTTACTGTGCTATATTACTTAATGTCTGTGTTTATATAATGTCCACCCTTACTGTGCTATATTACTTAGTGTCTATATTTATATAATGTCCACCGTTGCTGTGCTATATTACTTAGTGTCTGTGCCAGAGTATAATCTTCACCTTCTTGTTTAATTATTTTTATTGAATATTTGGACGTTTAACAACGGAAATCTAAGATTTTAAAATATAATCATCACTACTGTGGTGGTGAAATTAATTTGTTGTGTATAGGTCTACGTTTCTGTGGAAAATTGCATTTATCTGAATGTATCATTATGTACATAAACAGTAAATGAAACAAAGATAATTATTATTTATCAGTTAGACAAGTAGGAATTTGGGACACCTATTTCGCAAAAAATGTCCCCCTTCGATACCTACCACTCTCATATCCACAAGTTGCTCTGGACCTATTAATTAAAAATGAAAAATACATCACCAGGTATGCTGGTAAATATATAAATTTGTGGACTATGTATTAAATTAATAAAGAATGATATATATATACACATTTATATAACAGAAGGAGGATATATCTTAATCATAACACTCACCAATTTGAGTGGAGATTAATGTGTCATATACAGGACCTCCCCCCCCCTTTTTGCCTTCATTTATGAAAAATTTACTGGCCAGAATTTAAACATAAATTAGACAGCTTATCTGAGGTTCCTGGAGTTGTCCTGTCCTGTCGCCTGATATCTCAAGTTATGCAGGACTGCACATCCAACAATTTCGCCTCCTATTTGAGAGGTGTCAACCCAATTTTTAACCTCAAGAGCACGAAAAATTCTTCCCATTATTCACAAAGTCTGTTCAATTCAAGCAATAATGGCGACTGTCCTTCTGCACAGGTGCAGCTTCCCGTTTTCGATAACATAAATTTTATTAAATACAGTATGGCCATCTATTTACATATAACTACTGTATTTCTGGAAAATATATAGAGTATTTTCCACACTGCGGCCGGGCGGAGTTCGTTGCTAAACGACTAAAATTGTACATTTGGCACTGGTGGAGGACCTGGGTACATATAGGATCTGGTATCCACACGGCGACATATTACACAAGATTTAATCACCCTTTTTACACTTTGCCGTCTTTATGGAATCCAGAAAGTTTCCCTAATACAATTTAAGGTATCGTGTACCCCACCATGCATTACATTTTTATGGGCATTTAGAACAATTAAATTTGCTAGATGATGAGTTTTGGGCAGTAAGATAGGGTGTTTAGCATAATCACCCAATTCAGCATTTTGTAACCCACCTCTGCACGTAATTACATTGTTCTCTAAATACAGCCCCAATTTCTCTATTATGGAACTCTTCACAATTTTTCTTTCCATCATCAATTTAATCTCATTTCCATAGATTTCTTCTTGTACCCTCTTTATCCAATATTCAAGAGGATGTGAAAACTTATATGAGACATTCATCTTGTTTAGAAATTTAAACACCAACTAGTTACATTGATTAGTTTGGGTAAAGAAGAATACCTATTTATATCAATGGCTAAGGAAGGACAAACAATTGGAGCGGTGGTCACAGTAATTTCAACAGGATAATATACGCCTTTTGTACAGACCAATTAGCTTTATTTACCAACCAGCTTGGTCCTTTAAACCATGATACAGCATTTACAAATTTAGCTAAGATAAACCTCGTGACAATAAATCAGCTGGACTCTCCTCACCTGGTATATGATTAAATGTTAAACATATGCTGACCCAAACTATTATACTTCTCTTGCATCTGATTAATGTCAGTGACTCTGTTTTGTACATACATAATTTTACTGTTTCCATTCGAATCCATTGTAAGGATACCTCATTATCAGACCAAATTACAGTGTCGCTAATATTTATCTCCTGCAACTTATTCTTTATATAATTAGCTAATTTGACACCTACATAAATGGCTGTTAATTCCAACTGAGGTAAGGTACGTGATTTAATTGGAGACACTTTAGCTTTAGACATAAACAAGAGAAATAACACTATTACATTGAAGGTAAGCAACACCAATTAATTCATCCCATCTGTTAATGAATTCCTCAGGTAGAATTTCATCCCAAGTACATTTAAGTTTCCATGCTTCCTGTATTAATAATTTCCCTCTTATAGTAAGGGGTGGACACTAAACCTAGCGGATCAAAACATTTGGAAACTTCAGCAAGCAAAACCCTTAGTTAATTTTTGGGCAAAACTGAAATTTTTTATTGGGTTTTTTAAACATTAACAAATCACTCTCAGTACCCCAAATTTAAAAACCCAATACATTACACATTTTGGCACTCACCCTCCGGGGAAAATTTTTACTTATTTTGCCCTTTTTTGTCAGCATAGTTGCTGATCCCTGGGGTTGTATAGCATATCAGTATAATCCATGTCCCTTTAGTTTGGAGATCCCAGGCCGTGCCCTGTTTTTTGACGCCCAGGGGATGCACATGTGTACGTTCGTACCTCCTCCAAATCTCAGGGGCGTTTTGACACAGGCTAGGAAGGCAAGGCGGGGCCCTCCTTTCTCATCATCCGGGTCTGACACTATATCTTTCCCCTCCTTTTAAAGAACCCCTACATAAAGGGTTGGCAACGGGGGCCGAAATTCTGCGTTTAAAGCGATTTCTGGAGAAAAATTTCGCCCGGGCCCCTGCCATCTTGTAAAGGGGCCTACCGAAAAGGGTTTAAAAACGCCAGCCGCTTTTCTCACCCCTTCTCCCCCCAAACCCTACCAGCTTCTACCCCTTTCAAGGTTTCGGGCCCTCTTTGTATTAGTGTTTATCTGCTTATTTGCATCACTCCGAGGGGTTTTGCCCCAAGTTTGAAAAAAATTAACCCAAAGCTTCCTTTTTGGGGTTTGGGGGGACCCCATAAAACCCTAGTCAAACTCCATCCATTTCCTTTGCCTGCCAACCCACCCTTCCCCCCCTGTGTGTCATTGTGTGAAGTTTTTTCAGCTTTTCTGTGGAAGAGTTAAGATTAAGGGCCGCTAGCAACTAACCCAGATGTTTTTAACCCAGTACCAAGCAACCCCATGTGAGAAAGTCTTCATCGCTTTTCATTCAAGCCCAAGCCATCCTGAGTGTCTTTTTCATCCTTGTGGTTTTGGTGGTTTTTTCGGGGGTGTATTTAAGTAGCCAGCTTAGAATATCTTCGCGGCGTGGGGGCGGTCCCAGTGAGGTTTATGCCTTTAAAAACCCCCTTTGGGCCCCAAACCCACCCCCCCACCACGGTTCACCATTGCCCGGGTTTTAAACCCGGGTTTTAAAACCCCCCAATCCCCCATTCACCATGGGGCCTCAAAACACCTCACCCAGCAAAATTAAACCCCACTCACCCAACCTACCATTTTGTTTTGGGCACTACAAAGGGTTTAAAACCAAAATTTTTAAAAACCAATGGGGGGGTCAAGAGCAGATTGTTTTTTTGTTCCACCTTTAAAAAAGCCTCCTGTGGGGAAGTCAAATCATCGTTGTAAGCGCAATTTACGGTCACGTGGCAGGGGAAACGCAGAAAGACGACATAAAAAAAACCCCTACTCTCCCTCCCAATCTACCTCTTTCTATAAAAAGTCTTTCCCCCGGTTTAATATTTTTTTCATAGAGACTTTTTGCGAGTTTTTGAGACTTTTCTTTTGTTTTTCCAGTGATTTTTCTTATACATTCAGTAAACTCTCGACAAAAACTCGGTTTTTTGGTTTTAAATAATCTTTTTTCTCCTTGGGTTTCAGTTTTAAAATTTTCGTGCATTACTTATGCTGTTGTGTTGTGTTTTTTTTTTAATACACTTAATAAGACTTAGTTTTTTTCCCCCCCTTTTTTTGTGTGGGGCAACATATGAGCAGTATAGAACTTGTGTTTACACTTCAAAAACCCACCTTGTTTTACTCAGTATTCGGGGTAAATTTTAAATTCAGAAATTTTAAATTTATTTTATTCTGCCAAAAACTCGGGTGTTGCCCTCAGTTATAAATTTTTTCTTTCATACCAGATTTGTGTTTTTTTTTTGGGGTTTTTTGGTTCCCCTGGGGTGTTGAACATTCTTGTTTTCCCTTTTTTTTTTCCCTTTAGCCATTTTTTCTAATTTGCCCTTATTTCCACGGGAATTATTTCCCAAATTTTTTTGGGGGTCCCAAGCAAGAAATCTTTTTACAAAATTTTTCGAAACTTTCAATTTCATTGCAAGAAAATTCTAGTATTTGTTTTTTTTGATGTGTTGTTTTCTGCATCACTTTTAAGGGTGTTCAAAACTTTTTTTTTCTGGGGGGTTTTTTAAAAAATAATTTTTTCCCCTTTTTCTTTTTAAACAAATTCACCCCTTAGTGAAATTTTTAAGTTTTTTCCCTTTTAGAGTAAATTGTTTTTTTGCTTTTTAAATTTGTTGTTTGGTTTTGAAAGTTAGAGTCAAAGTTTTCATTTCAGTTCTTTCCCCTTGATATTTTTCTTTTCTTGTGGTGTAATAATTTTTTTTTATTGCACACTGACTAAATTTTGCAATATTTTATTGTGAAAATATTTTTTTGCCTTTAAAAATTTTCCCTTCAGAGTTTTTTTTGGCCAGTTTTGTGCAATTGTCAAATTTTCAATATTTGCTAAGTTTATTTCAGTTTTCAGTTTCTTATGCTCTGTTCTGTGTATAATAATTTTTTTCTTTTTTTTGCCCCTTTTATTTTATTTCCAGTTGAATTGTTCCCATTTGTTTTATTTTTGCCCAAACTTTTTTGGTCCATTTTATCATTTTATTGGTGTTTTTTTCCCATTGAAATTTAAAGTAAAAAACAACTCACCCCCTTTCCCTTCATTTTTAATTTAAATTTAAAAATTTAGCAAATCGATTTGAGTAAAGTACAAGTTCTCTTGATTTTCAAAGGTTTTGGTTTAAATTTTAATATTTTTCTTGTGTGGTTCCTTTTTCATTCTGTGTTTAACCCCCTCAATTTTTAATTACTTATGCAGAATAGTTAAGAAATTTTTTTCCCGTTTAAGCTTAATTTTGTCTTCTCTCCATTTTTTTTGTCTTTATTGTTTCCCTTTATAAATTCACTGAAAGATGTCCCGCCCCTTTTGAACATTCACTTAAATTTATCGTCAGTTTAAAGTCAATATGAATTTACCCACGTACCAACAAATTTCCCCACTGAATGAAAAAACAAAAACCCAGCCCTTGGAATGTGTTGTTCTCCCCAAAATTGAAAATTTGGGTTTGGGTTTAAAATGCCGCAAAATGTGAAGTTCAGATTAAGTTCCAAAAGATTCGTTCATTACTTTTTAAAAGTTGCCGGCGGACCCTAGAAAACCCGTCCCCTCCCATCGTTTTTCCAACCCCCCACCTTCCTACTTGTAGGATAGTGTTTCCCTTGCCTCAAGGTCCCGGGGGGCAAATCAGACTGCCCGGAGTGAAAAGCCTATCCCGCAATGACTGTATTTCTAGTAGTAGTTTTTTCCACAGGTGGGTGCCTTGGCAGGGAAAAAGATTACTTGAAACTTTTAATGCCATCTCTTTTTTTGAGTGACATGCTGTCGGGAGAAAAAAAACTTCCCGGGGGCTATGTTCTCCAAAAAAAAGTGTCCGTTTTTGTTCCTAATGGGTTTCCCGATGGTGATCCCATCCTAGTTGACAAATAATCAGTGGGATTGTAAAAAGTTTTTTTCTCGGTAAATTTTTACATTTTTGTTAACGTTTTTTAAGTGTATTTTTTATACTGAAAACCCCCGTGCAATGTGAGTGACCCAGATTGAGTAAACGCCCTTGTTGAACTGTGTTTATTTAATTTTTTCCCTGGGGCTTGCCCGTTTTTAGAAAAGGGAGATTCGTTCCCCTTTCTCAATTGCATTTTAAACATTTTAATTTTTTTAAAACCGGGGGGAGTCCCTCCACTTTTCCCCCGAGTTTGTTTCATTCCTCCAGTAAGAAAAAACCGAACCCCTTTTTTCTGGTATTTTGATTCCTTTCTCCGGGAAATCTTATTCTTTAAATGGAAGGGCCCCCAGCCCTTTTTGGACTTTGGGAAATTACCCAAAAATTTCGTGGGCGAACAGCCGAGTTGGGGTTTCTCAACAGAAAATTGGGGTACCCTTTTTTAAATTTCCCCCGTCCCCTTGAACGTAAACTCTACAGCTTGTTCATGATGCACCAGGTGTTGGGACACCCTGGGATTGGGTCGTTTTGTGAAACAACCAAATAAATACTTTTTGGCCCCGTATGGCAACTGACCCTTTTTCCCAGTATTTTTTAAGAAAATTTTAGTGTCTTGTATGCCCAAAATTTTTGGGAATGCCAAAAGTCCTAATCCAAAACCAAATGAAACCAAAACCCCTAAACGAACCGTGGGGGAAGGGAAAGGGTTTCCTTTTTACTTGTTTAAACCCAAATTTTAAAAAAACCCCCCAAAAGGGAACAACATCTGTGTGTTATGGTAACCTTTCACCAAATATTGTGAGTTAGTTCCTATTGCGATAAAAAGCAAAGACAGTATTAAAAACGTTTAAAGAAGGGGATTATCTGCAGGGCTTTCCACCCCAAAATCCTTAGTAACAGTAATGGAGGTTTAATTCGTAATGAGAAATTTTTGAAAAAATTTTTTGTACTTTGAACAAGATCCCCTTTAAAACCACCCTTGGTCCCCCATCATTTCCCGCCAGGGAATGGGTTAGCCGAACGAACCCTTTAAAAAGTACTTGATGTCCTGAAGCCCCTCAACCCCAATAGTGAAAAAATTTGGGGTGAATTTATACCCCGAAGTTCAATGTGCCATAAATTTTGCGTACAAATTTCTTCCAAAAGGTGATACTCCACATTTATGAAATTTTATGGTGGGAGACAATTTTTTAACCCCATGATTTTTTATATTCCAAATCCGAAACCCAATTTCAACCCTGGGGTTTATTTCGTACAATTCTTTCCCGGGATGGCTCAAAGTGTTTTTTTGAAGAAACCGGTGAAACACTTTATAAATCAACAGGAAATTTTCTAGAGTAACAAAAAGCCCTGCTAAGCCATCAAAAACAAAGTAGGTTTTTAAGATAATCTGACAAAAATTTTAACAAAACATCCCCCAAAGCCTAAACTCAATCAAAAGTTTGTTTGGACCTTTTTCGGGGTTGTAGAAAAAATATCTCTGGTAATTTAAATTAAGGGTTTTAAAAAATTTTGTACTGGGTAAGTACAAAAACCCCCATTTTTTAAACATATGAAATTTTGTAGGGAGAGTTGATGATAATTTCTACCCCCAAAAAATGTGACGGAAACTGAAAATCTCTTGACCGTACCCCCTCCTCAATACTCAGTCAAAAAAACCCAACCCGAAAAGTCCCTTCCCCCCTTGCTACTTTTACCAAAATTTAAAGAGAAACCCACAAGTATCTTTTGTAGATACTCTTTTTAAATTTTCCCTCGTTTAAGGGATGGGGTTGCCATTGCAGAGGGAAAATTTGATCCCCCCAAAGATGATAACCATTCTGCATAAGTAAACCTCACCCTCGCAGAATTGGGTTTAAATGTACATAGTCTGTATAACTAGATGTCCGAGATGAAGTAAATTGTCAAATGTTGTTATTAACTGATTAGTTTTTTTCAGAATTTTTTTTTTTTCGTATTCCACGTTCCCTCCATATTCTGAGAATTTGACAGTAATAGTCTGAGTGCACCATATGCCTTTGCTGTTAATTTCACCTTGTATATATATATTTATTCTTCCTCAGAATCCGTAGAGTGCATGAATACAGATCGATCGATCAATTCCATCCCATATTGTACAATGATTTGTTCTTATATTTTTGTAATGCATTACATTAAAGTGATTACGTTAACACCTATTACGTAAAATTCATTTTGTTAACATCCTTATGATACCATCCATTAGTTCTAAGTTATATATGAATTTGTTTTTGTATAAATCAGCCAAGAACCCCCTGCCTGTTCAGCCTATAATAGTAGTGTATGTCGAGACGACATACGTAACCTGACCGGCTGTCAGCATAGTTGCTGATCCCTGTGTTGTAATAGCATATCAGTATCATCCATGTGCTTTAGATGGGAGATCCCTAGGCCTGTGACTGTTGTGGATGTCAGGGGATGTGCATGTGTACGTTCGTACCTCTGCCTCCGTCTCAGTCGGCGTTTTGACACAGGCTAGGATAGGCAGAGGCTGGTCCATTTCTCATCATCACAGTCTGACAATATATCTTACCATCCAACAAGGTGTGTCTGTGTGTCTACCTTCAACCCTCGATATCTCCATTTAAGAACCCCAAACGATACTTTAATTTGGACGAATACTATTCCATTCTCTCAGAGGCTTTATTTGCGATTTGCATTATTTTATTACCTCTCCATAAGTCATTAACAGTTCCTTTTCAGTTGACGTCACACCCAGGAAATTGTCCACAAAAAATTTGGGTTTGCTCATTACTTCACTCAATGGACTTTCCATACGTTTAAGATGTGCATTTATCGTCGCTTAAGGGGAATGGACTGATGAAGCACCAAAAATAATACGCCCTAAAGCGAAAGGTTTTCAGGGGGCTAATGGGTCACTAGGATTCTCGGGCCATAAGAACGGGTACAATCCTGGTCAGCCTTTTGTAAACCCCACTCTTAGGAAAGGGGCTTCACTTATGCCCAGCCGTAAATGCATAATGCTTCACTCTGAAATTTAATAAGATATCTCCTAATTTTTCCGTCAACGACGGACCTGTCATCAACAGTCATTTAAACTAGGTACAGTTTTGTTACTCCTGGCACTACAATTAAACACAATTCTCAGTGAGTGGTCTTAGAATTCTTTTTCACTCCGTGATGTGCAAATAGTGACCATAAATTTTGGCTTGCTCAGGAGGTACCTCTTCTATAAATTTATTAATTAACTGCTTAGCAATTATATCATTATAGGCATTAACAATTCTGGTGTCTTACCATTCGCGGAGCTGAGCCTTTAATTGTCCATATGCCATTCTGTAATTAGGGGGCAATTCTGGATGGTTCAGTCTCCATGGAAGTCGTACCCATATTGTCCAGATTCAAATTTTTCATCTCTCAGGTATTGATCCTGATAAAAGAATCATCGGGACTTTCTTCATTTACATTTATTCCAATGCTGACTAATTCCCACAATTATCCCACTGGCTCAACACCATCCTCTATGGAAGAATTATGCGGGGACAACTTCATGAGTAAACACACAGTTATAAATATTGTAGTTTTCCTCTATCATAAATTTCATTATTACGAGGAATCCTACCATACATTACATGGCCTCCTGCAGTCTTCAAAAGGGTGACAAAAACATTTCTTTACCATACCCTTACAAAGGAGGCATAATAGTCACTACCTATCAAAATATTTATTGGGCCTACAGAATCATCACTTACACCAGAAGGCGCTAAATTTACATTATGTGAGAATCTTTCTGTAGTTTTAAACTAAGTCCTACTGTAGATATTTTCTCTGGAAGTCTATCAAAAATTTACTGCATTAACACATTTTTTCTCATTGCTCAACCTGACAGTTACATAAACAGTGCCCATACAATTGACCCCTTTTGTCTGAGAGAAAACCAGATAATTTTAGATTTTGGGGGATCTTCCCATCTGTACTTTCATACCATCAAGACATTTACTTTTAAAATGAAGTACGTTGGATCCCTGGTCTAATAATCATTTACATTTTTTGATTTATGCTTTTATCACCAATTTTTTACCTGTAACACAGGTAAGGCTACTTCAGCAAAACCATCATTATTAACATTAGCAGCAATTTTACATTAGCTACTGTTGTGTCAGGATTGCCCAACATTATCATTATTACAACATTATCATATAGACCTTTACACATGACTATATGGTTTTCTTCCTTTGTGGCATTGATAACAGTTGTTTAATTTGGCATGACAATCCTTTACATTGTGATTACCTAAACACCTGATACATCTTTTCAATTTTCCTCAATCTTTCAACTTTATCATTCCATGAATTGTATGCATTGCAATTCTTAGAAAAATGAGTACCCTTGCAGAAAAAAACAATCTCTCTTTTCTCTGACTAGTTTCTTATTAACTGGGCTACTCTTGGGAGGGTACTTATTCTTTTTTACATTGTGGAGAATCATTATTTCTGATTCTTGCTACTTGATAGCACCTATGCAACTATTTTTAGGAAATGAATTTTGATTATTACCATTGGGATAATTTTTCCCTTTGCGAAGCTTGACAGATACCTCAGAGTTATTATGTGTTGCATCTTTAAAATGAGTTAGTTGGCGGGTCTGCAACTGAACAATTAATTCTTGTAGACCTATCTTATTTCCTCCAACCAAAAAAACCCCTTGTGATTTTTGTTCGGGGACATTCAAGTGTTTTACAGCTTAATTTATTCTGTACCATGGCGCTCAATAACCAGTCTGTTTCCCTTCAGATTATATTTATTACTTAAAGTTTTGAGAATCCCTCTCCAGTTTAAACTCTAAACTGCCGTAAACCTCTGTTATTTGTGATCTGGAGATTTTAAATTAACAATGATATTCACTAGATCGAACCTATTTTGTTCTATATTATCATAAATGACCTTCAACAAGTCAACGGGCTTCCTTGTAAGAGTCATCTACATTGGAAAGGCTTGTATGAGCATGTGAACATCCCTCTTACCCTGTCCTTTGAGGTAAAATAATTTAGTTACACTGGCTAGGCCCACTTCTATCATGCACAGCTGCTTTAAAAAAATTATCAAAATTCCTCCCAATTTTCACCGGGATTAAATCAGGTAAACAAATTCTGGGAGTTTTGGCAAAGAAAATATTATTTGTTGGAGCAGACTGATTAACTGCCTGGGTTTACACATTTTAATTTATTCAAAGCCTGACTTTTTTCAAGAATCTTTTTCCTCTAATTCCAATACTGATTAATCATAAGATCTACTTCAGTCTCATTTAAAGCAGTTTACTAATAAATCTCCTTCATAATTTGTTGTAATATAATTTGTATGAATCAAATCTATTCTCTAAAGCATCTAAATTTCAATTTTAAATCATCAGTTTTCACAGTTTCTTGATTCAATTTAAATTTCCCAAACACTTATTATATGCCTTGGTTACATGACGTTTCTAGCTTGGGAATGATGCTTTCTTCACTCTATATTCCATATGTTTGTCTTCTACATTTAAATTTCCCTTTATTTTTTCAGCCATGATGCAATGTAAATTTAAAATTTAACTTATTAAAAACACTGATTTCAAAATTGCAACACTGACACAACCTACCTTTGAATAAATCCCCGCTACTTGAGCTTAGCAATTACATATAAAAAAATTATAATATAATTTTAAATGTGCATTAATACAAACCTTTAGCCAAAACTTGGGTTATCAAAATTAATATTATACAAATTAATAAATCCTTACCAAATTTTGGGATAGCAAAAAATTTAAAATTATACACATTAATAATTAGCTACACAGGCTTATCAATTACCACATACACTGATATAATCTTGGCCAGAATTGTCTTATCAAATTAATATTATACAAATTAATATAAACTTAGCCAACTTGACTTATCCAAATTAATATTGTAATAATTATAATCCCCTACAAAATTAAGTAAATTTGTGAACTTAAAATCCACCTCCCCTTTTTGTTATTTCACATGTAATTATTAATAATTAACTAATTAATGACTTCACAATTACCTTTCCGGGTCAAGAAGACCAACGGCAAAATTTAAAAGTGGAAAATTGCATTTATCTGAATGCATCATTATGTACATAACATAAATGAACAAAGATAATTATTATTTATCATTAGACAAGTAGGAATTTGGGACACCTAGGTCACAAAAAATGTCCCCCTTCGATACCTACCACTGTTATATCCACAAGTTGCTCTGGAAACCCATTAATTAAAAAAGAAAAATACATCACCAGGAATGCTGGTAAATATATAAATTTGTGAACTGATATTAAAATTTAAAAAGAATTATATATATGATATATATATATATAATATATATATATATATATATATATATATATATATATATATATATATATATAAAATATAACACACATTTATATAACAGAAGGAGAATATATCTTAAAATAACACTCACCAATTTTAGTGGAATTAAATGTGTCATATACAGGACCCCCCCCCCCCCTTTTGCCTACATTTATGAAAAATTTACTTGCCAGAATTTAAACATAAAATTAACACTTATCTGAGGTTCCTGGAGTTGTCCTGTCCTGTCGCCTGATATCTCAAGTTATGCAGAAATGCACATCCAACAATTTTGCCTCCTATTCGAGAGGTGTCAACCCAATTTTAACCTCTAGAGCACAAAAAATTCTTCCCCTTATTTACCCAAAACGCTGTTCAATTCAAGCAATAAAGGCGACTGTCCTTCTGCACAGGCGCAGCTTCCCGTTTTCGATAACATAATTTTATTAAATACAGTATGGCCATCTATTTACAAATAACTACTGTATTTCTGGAAAATATATACAGTAATTTTTTCCCCAAAATTCACCCTAGGATTACTTGAGTTGTTTCAAGTGCTGTTGTGAATATCTTACCTGTATATATATCTTACTGTTTGTCCTTGACACACAGAATGAATAAACTCAGGGGGTAACCTTTAGCTAAAAGGGTGAAATGCACCTTTGAGGTTACATGGATTAATGACAGTGTGGTGACTAGACTTTCAGGGAATAAATAGATCTGCGGATGATGCCATGACTTAGTATGGGCCCAGGACAGGGATCTCCGATATTTAGACTTGATATATTCATTTTCGAAATGTTTATTCACAAAGGCACGTTGTTCCAAAAAAATAAAACGAATCCACAACAATTCGCTTCAAATCTGGAAACTTTTCAGGCTGTAAAAATTTATGAAATTGGATCGGATTTCCTTCTTTATACTTTTCTTTCATTATGTCATCTCACTGGAGATCAATAATTTCCATTTAAATTGACTTGGGAATGTGTCAACCATTGCAGTCAAATGGATTTTGAAATAGCTTTATTTCATTCGTTTTTCCACAAGATCAAAAAATAATTTCTGAAATTGTCTTTGCAAATCATTTTTTTTATTTATGTTGCAAATGAAGAAGGAAATTTTTTCCTCACTTTCTTCATGAAATTTTTCACAAGCTGGTAAATGAACCAAGTTAGAAACTTTCACTTGTCTTTCAAATAACATTTGCCCTGAATGCCTTGACATGTGTGAATAGATCACAAATCAAATTTGTTTCACCTTGCAAATTCAGATTCAATTGATTTAATACACAAACGACCCCCACACAGGAGAGAGGACCCTAGGTCGACGTTACAGTCTGATTGGACCATTTACAAAGTAACACATTGTGACTTTGTAAATGGTCCAAGTCGGACCGAAACGCCGTCCTTGGCTCCTCACTCCTGTGTGCGGGTTGTTTGTGTACTGTTCCAGTTACGGTATTGTGCCGTTTTGTTGTTTAATTGATTCATATGGCTTGTCACGTCTGCAAAAAATGCCAATTTCCAAAGCCAGTCAATGTTTGATAAAAGTGGTTTGGGTCGATTCTTCTCTGTGAGAAATGAATCAATTTCTTTTCTGAGCTGAAAGAGCCGTGACAGATTCTTCCACATGTCAACGAACTCAGAATCAGTTTCTTTCAGAAAAATAAAACTGGCAATGATTAAGCCCATGAGATCGACCGAAATTCACTGTTGAAACAACAAGTTTCAGAACGCAAGACATATCCACATTTTCACACAATGCTCGCTGATGTGTAACGCAGTGCAGAACATGGGTTTTGAGAATCCACCATCCTCACAGGCTTTTGTGATTTGTCCATCAAACCTTCTTCAACCTAGACATGTTCTGTTCTCCATCAACTGTCACGCATAGCAGTTTATTCCGCTCCAGGTTATATTCGAATACAGCTTTTTGCAATTCTTTGAAGAGTCTTCACCTGTTCCTGTGTTGTACATGATACTAATTCTTGTGTGACATTAAATTCATTGTCGAGGCCACGAATGAATACAAAGAGTTGTGATATGACAGTCACATCATTGTCGAGGCCACGGATGAATACTAAGAGTTGTGATATGACACTCACATCATTGTCGAGGCCACGGATGAATACTAGAGTTGTGATATGACAGTCACATCATTGTCGAGGCCACGGATGAATACTAAGAGTTGTGATATGACAGTCACATCATTGTCGAGCCACGGATGAATACTAAGATTTGGTGATGTGACAGTCACATCATTGTCGAGCTATGGATGAATACTAAGAGTTGTGATATGACAGTCACATCATTGTCGAGGCCCACGGATGAATACTAAGAGTTTGTGATATGAAAGTCACATCATTCGATTCATCAAATGAGAGAGGATAAAACTGAAAATTTCGTGCTTTGTCTTCAATTTAATGAATATATTGCTTCCTTTATCTTCAGTTCTACGAGCAACAATATCTGGCGTAAGACTGAGGATTTTGAATAGATTTGCTTTTTCTGGGTATAACTCTGCCACTGCTTCTATCATACACTCTTTGATCAGATGTCCATCTGTGAATGGCTTTTTCCTTTTAGTTAATGCAAACACTACTTTTTAACTGGTCCTGGTTAAAGCTTCATTTTCAGCTCTCTTCGGCGTAAAAAAAAGTACTTGTTGGAAAGCAAACTGCGTTACATTGATTCATTTGTATCTGAACTGTGTTCCTGTGTACTGTGTTCCTGTGTACTGTGTTCCTGTGTACTGTGTTCCGTGTACTGTGTTCCTGTGTACTGTGTTCCTGTTACTGTGTTCCTGTGTACTGTGTTCCTGTGTACTGTTTCCTGTGTACTGTGTCCTGTGTATTGTGTTCCTGTGTACTGTGTTCCTGTGTACTGTGTTCCTGTGTACTGTGTTCCTGGTACTGTGTTCCTGTGTACTGTGTTCCTGTGTACTGTGTTCCTGTGTACTGTGTTCCTGTGTACTGTGTTCCTGTGTACTGTGTTCCTGTGTATTGGTTCCTGTGTACTGTTTCCTAGTACTGTGTTTCCTGGTGATACTGTGTTTCCTGTGTACTGTACCTGTGTACTGTTCCTTGTACTCGTTCCTGTCACTGTGTTTTCCTGTTACTGGTAATAACTTGGTTTATGTTTGGTGCTCATAGCGACGACGTAACATTGTACCCTTCATAACACAACATTTCCTGTATACACACCACAAGGCTGATATCATCTGCTTGTACATACAGTACTTACTCCACCATAAATCATTTCAAGCGACACTCACTCTCCGCGTTCGTTTCCATTTTTTTTTTCATAACTGATGGGTGAATGTAAAGATAAAGATAGAACTAAATTTGAACAAATTTTAACCCAAAAAAAATTGTTTATAAGCAAAAAAACCCTTTTAATTTTAAGTGACTAAAAATGAGTTTATTAGTTTTTAATTTTTTAAAATATTTCATTTTACTGCTGGCCAATAAAATCTTGTGGGGGGCCCAATGTGCCCCGGAGCTCACGCGGGCCTTTAAGTCGCAGTTTGGAGACCCCCGCTATAAGAAGATCTCTTTAAAACTTAAGGGGGGCCCTTTGAACAAAGTTCATTATAACACTGAGTTGGAAAAAAGGGGAAACATCCAGTAGTGAAATTTAGATCCAGTCAGGGAGTCGTCAGGTCGCTGCACAAGCACATTCATCCCATAGACCGTACTCATGCACCAGGATTTTATCTCTTTTAGGAAAATCCATGAAAACCCCGAACAAAAACATGAAAATTTTTTTTAATTAATATTGAAAAAAGGCTTCATATACCAGTGTCAAATTAGCATTTTAGGAATACCGCAGATGCTCCTGTGACAATGGCTGTCTTAAACCCCCCATCTGGTTTTGGAGGTACTCGTCCTACTGGGAATGGTAGAAACCTGACAGCAACATCAGTACCCAGTCACCACCCTCCAACAATCACAAACCCCTCATGTTTTTGCTTACCTGCAGATACATAAAAAAACTAATTACTTCTTGTAATTCATTTATATTCAAAACATACTCACACACACACACACACACACACCCACACACAACACACACACACAACACCACACCACAAAAAACACACACACACACACACACACACACACACACACAACACACACACACACACACACACCCCCACAAAACACACACACAACCACACACACACAACACACACACACAAACACAACACACCACACACACACACACACCACACACACACACAACACACACACACATACCGCACACACACACACACGCACAACCACACACACACACACACCACACACACACAACACAAAACAACACACACAACACACACACCACCACACACACACACACACACACACACACACACACCACACACAACCCCAAACAACATACCCACACACACACACACCACACACCACACACAACACACCTCACCTTTTGGGGGTTGTTTTTTTGGGGGTCCTAAACCCTGCCTTTGAGTCACTGTTAGATACTGGTCACTCATCCTGCAACTATTCCAAAATTTAGAGCAGAAAAATAGCTAGAAAAGGGTGAAGATAGGTTGACTAGCGGGGACAGCCTAGCGGGGGGAAGCCTAGTGAGGGGACGTCCGACACCCCAGAAGCTCAGACAAGCAAAATTTTTAAACCAAATTTACTTTCTTGTTTTATAAGTAGAATGATAAGTGCTAGAATCATTTTGGGTAGTTTTTAGAATTCGGTATCTACCGTTTTTTATTAGCAGTATGAATACTAAAAGGGGGGGACACACACGCACACACACACGCACCACCACACACACACCACACACCACACAAAACCAACACACACACACACACACACACACACAAAACACACACAACACACACCCCACTCGAATAAATACACACACACACACACAAACACCCACACACACCACACAAAAACCATACACACCACATACACACAACATACCACACACTACACACACAAACACACACACATACACACACACAAAACCCCCAAACAAAACACACATACACACATACACACACATACACAACATCACACAACATAAAACACACACACACACATACACACATACACACATACAACACCATACACACATCACACACGGAACAAGCATTTGTACTGAGTACCACAGCTGTAAACACACATACCGGGTTTCACACCGTCCTTGAACTGACCTTTCTAAACCCTTTCTTCTGCCCCTCTCCTCTCTCTTTTGGGCCCCTCTCTTGCTCTCCTTTTCCTTTTGCTCTCTCTCTCCCCCTTTTGCTCTCTCTCTCTTGCTCCTCTCTCTCTTGCTCTCTCTCTCTCTTGCTCTCTTCTCCCCTTGCTCTCTCTTCTTGCTCTCCTCTTGCCCCCTCCTTGCTCTCCCCTCCTCTTGCTCTCTCTCTATCTTGCTCTCTCTCTCTCTTTTTCCCTCTCTCTCTCCTCCTCTCTCTCCCTCGCTCTCTTTCCTTGCTCCTCTCTCTCTTGCCCCCCCCCCCCTTTGCCTCTCTTGGGTCTCTCTCCTCTTGCCTCCCTCTGCTCTCTCTCTTCCCTTTTCTCTTCTCTCTCTCGCTCTCTGCTTCCTCTCTCTCTGCTCCTCTCTCTTTTGTTTCCTCTCTCTCTTGCTCTCTCTTTGCTCTCTTCTCTTTTCTCTTGCCTCCTCTTGCTCTCTCTCTCTCCTCCCTCTCCTTTTGCCTCTCTCTAGCTCCTCTCTCTTGCTCTTCTCTCTCTCTCCCCCTCTCTCTCTCTCTCTTGCTCTTTTGCTCCTTACTCTCTTGCTCTCTCTCTTGCTCTCTCTCTCTTGCTCTCTCTCTTGCCTCTCTCTCTCTCCGATCTCTCTTTTGTCTCTCCCTCTCTTGCTCCCCTCTCCCTTTCCTCTCTCTCTCTCGCTCTCTCTCTTGCTCTCTCCTCTCTTGTTTTCTCTCTCTCTTGCCCTCTTCTTGCTCTCTCCTCTCTTGCTCTCTCTCTTCCTCCTCTCTTGCTCCCTCGCTCTCTTGCTCCCCCTTTCTCTCTTGTCTCTTCTCTCTTCTCTCCTCTCTCTTGCCTCTCTCTCTCTCTCTTGCTCTCTCTCTTGCTCTCTCTCTCTCTCTTGCTCTCCTCTTGTCTCTCCCCTCTTTTGCCCTCTCTTGTTTCTCTCTCCTCTCTCTCTTGCTCTCTTTTCTTCTCTCTCTCTTCTCTCTCCTCCCTTTTCCTCTCTCTTTTCTCTCCCCCCTCTCTCTCTCTCCTCTCCTCTCTCTTCTCTTTCTCTCTCTTCTCTCTCTCTCTCTCTTGCCTCTCCCTTGCCTCTCTCTCTCTTGCCTCTCTCTCTTGCTCTCTCTTTGCTCTCTCTCTCTCTTGTCTCTCCTTGCCTCTCCCTCTCTTGTCTTTTTCCTCTCTGCTCTCTCTCTCTCTTGCTCCTCTCGCCCCATTTTCCCTGCAAAACTCCCCCCCTCTCCTACACTAAAAAAAAAAAAAAAAAAAAAAAAAAAATGGGGGGGGACTCGCGGGAACCCAAGGTCAGATAAATGGTTCGGGTAGGGAGGAGTGGATGGAGGACAGTGGAAAAGGATGGAACAAGAGGGGGAGAGAAAATTAGGGAGCTTTTGAAAAAAATGGAAAAAGACTCTCTGTGAAATTGGGAAAGGGGGTTGGAGCAGGAAACAAAAAATTGGGGAGGCACAAGCGAAACTGCAGTAGCCAAGAAAAGGGCCCCCAAAGTTGAGATAAATAGGCGGGAGCGATTTACAGGGCATGACCAGAAAGACCGCATTGAAGCTCGAGGCTGAACGGAAAGGAAAGGGGAATTAGATTTATGCTAAGGTCCATCAATCTGTCAAGGAGGACCAAGGAGTGAAAGGGGAAGATCACTTTTTTCAGATGGGGGGGTAAAAGTCGAATGCTGAGGCACAACAATTACAAGACCCACTGGAAAAATCGGGGGAAAAACGACCACAAACAGGCAGTCCAAGTCACAGAGGGTGAGGCAATGGGAGGAAGAAAGAGCAAAATCAGTTTTATCCATGGGCTTTCGGGAGAGAGAGGAAAGGACCACACAAAGGAAGAGGAAAAAGGGAAAGGGAGAGAAATCACCCGGGAAAATAGGGAAGAGATGGACGAATTGAAAATTTTCAGAGAATGGGGGGTATTTAAAGGGGGAAAAACCCCGACCAATAAGCTGATTTCAGGAGGGAAAAACATGCAAAACAGGATCCCCAAAGGGAAAAAACCACGATTAAAAATACTCGGAAGAGAAAAAGGGGGTTTTCTGAAGAGACAGAAAAAAAAACAAAACGCAGCAGCTGAGGGAGGGGCCCAAAAAAACCCGAAAGGAGCTGGGAAAAAGAGACAAGGGGGGAAAAATCAGCAGAGGTCAGTCAACGGGACAAAAACAGAAGGGGCAACACACACAAACTACTCTCAAAAACCATACAACCTATCACCCATCCCAACACCACTACAATCCATACCCACAGCCCCCACCCAAACACGAGCTATAAACCCACAGAAGGGCCACCAGTCTCCCACCCCCCAGGCCCCCCAACCACAGTGTTGGGAAAGGAAACAAAGGGTAGGGTACCAAACGCTGAGGGAATAAAAATAAGTGGAGGAGTGGCACGAAAGAGAAAAGAAGATCCCCCGGACACATAGCTTTTACAAAAACCCAAAGTTACAGGATGATAACAGATGCATCTTCCAAGGGGATACCAAACCCTGAAAAAAGACAAGGACGGGGGGGGTGAGGAGGGCGTTGCTGATAAAAAATCGCGGGAAATTTTTGATGAGCTGGAGAGGGAGATAGCGGAGAAAAAATGATTACATAGTGGGAACATTTCCCCCTGGAGGCCCCAATGGTAATAGCATGATGTTAACCCACCACAGAAAGCAGGAGGCCAAGGCAAGAGTACACGAGAGAAAATAGAGCGATGGTTGAACATGGAAAAGGGGCCAAAGAGCTCATGCATCAGTGCAAAGCTCCTGATCAGGGGGACTTTAACCACAAGGAGATCGTTGGAAACTTGGGGCCCACAGGGGGCCAAGATACATGGGGGCTGTATGGAGGGGTATGGAAAATTTTCTGTACCAACACGAAAGGGACACTACAAAGAAGAGGAGGGGATGAACCCAGCAAGGCTGGACTTAATTCACCTTCATAGTGCAGATATCGAGGACATCACAATGAAAGACCCCTTGGGGGCCAGGCCCTTTGGGTTTTTAACTTCGAATACACAGTGACTAAAGTGGAGGGAGAACAGAAGGCCGGGACGATGAAGCCAACTCAAAAAGGGGACTAAAACAGGAAGGGGGACAAACCTAAGGGGTTCAGGGGACAGAGAACGGCAGGGAACCAGTTAATGAGATGATGGAATATGTAGCAACAAAATGCAAGGAGCTGAGGAGGTTTGACCCGGGGGTAACGGGATAAGAAAAAGCCAGGATACCATGGTTTCCCCAAAGGTGCAGGAGGAAAAAACCCAAGGTGCTAGGGAAGGGAAGAAATATAGAAGGCAAAGGACCAGGAAAAATAAGGGAACAGTCGTAAGCCAAAACGAATATGCACAGATAAGAAGGGGGGCCCAAAGACAATATAAAAAATGACAAGCGCGAAAGCCAAACTGACCCAAAACTGTTGTACAGCCATCAGGAGGAAAACAACATCAAGGACCGGGTAATCAGGCAAGGGAAAGGGAAAGGAGGAGGACAAAGGAAAGACCGTGAAGTAGTGAAAACCAAAAGGATTAAAAAGAAGTGTTCACAGAGGAGACAAAAGGGGACTCCAGAAAGACAGAGGTGGGCACCCCACCAAGTGCGGACACATTGCACACAACCGGAAGAAGTAAAGGCTTCGGTGAGCTAATACCTCAAAGGAATGGGGCCAAAACACTCCCCGGGTATGAGAGAGGGAGCAGAGGCGCTAGTGTACCCCTAAAAACAATATTCAAAAACATCTACGAAACGGGAGATTGCCTGGCATGGAAGACAGCAAATGACCCCAATTTTTAAAAAAAGGAGACAGACATGAAACGTTAAACTACAGACCAGTGTCACGACAGTATAGTTGCAAAATATGGAGAAGATTATCAGGAGAAAAGTGGTGGAAAAAACCTAGAAAGGATTGATCTCATCAAAAGCAGCCACATGGTTTCAGGAGGGGGAAAACCCCTTTTCACAAACCATGGGTTTTATGACATGGTGACAGCTAAACAAGAGAGAGAGGGGGGGTGGATTGCATTTTCTTGGACTGCAAGAAGGCTTTTCACAGTTCCCCCCAAGAATTGGGCAAAAACGGAGGGGCCAAGCAGGGGTAACAGGGGAAAGGGACTACAAAGGATCAGGGGAAAACTTGTCAGGAAACAGCAGCGGTCCTGGTACTGGCGAGTGCAAGTGGCACCCTTTCCAGCGGGGGCCCCCCAGGGTCAGTCCCCAGGCCAGTGCTGTTTCTGGTATTTGTGAACAATGACGGAAGGGAAAAGACTCTGAGGTGTCCCCGTTGCAGAGAGTGAAGTTGATGAAAGAAACACTCGACGAAATCCAGGGAACTACAAAGGGGTCTGGACAGGCTGCAGACCCGGTCCCGCAATTTGGGTCCCGGAGTTCAATCCCACCAAGTGCAAAGTCATGAAGATTGGGGGGGGCAAAGAAAGGCCCCAGGGAGAAAGTCTAGGGGTCAGAGATACAAACCTCATCAAAGGAAAAAAATCTTGGGGGAGTATAACACCCGGCACTCTCCTGAAGCGCACATCAAACCAAAAAAACTGCGGGAGCAATTGGGGGCCAAAAACCTCAGAACAGCACGCCTTAATAAGGAATCGTTCAGGGCCCTGTACACCGTATCGTTTGGGCCCCTATTGGGGGTTGCGGCACCGTTTTTAAACCCCCCCCCCCCAGCCAAGCCGTAAAAAAACTAAGAAAATGCAAAGGTTTGCAAAAAGACTAGCCCCGACAAGAGGGATGTCCTAGAGGAGAGGTTTGGGGGAAATCAACCCGGACACTGGGGGGCAGGGGGAAAATAGGGGGGAAAGATAACGACATACAAAATATGAGGGGGAAATTTAAAGGTGGACAAAGACAGGATGTTTCCGAGTTTGGACACACAACAAGGGACACGTTGGAAGCTAAAGGGAAAAGATGAATAAGGGGTGTTAGGAAGTTTTCTTCAGCACAGAAGTCGTGGGAATAGTTGGGAAGCGTGTAGTGGAGGCAGGATCCAACAAAGCTTTAAGCAGAGGTAGATAAAACTCA
>NW_026506108.1:47500-49818 GCF_026875155.1 Cherax quadricarinatus
CCCTTTTCCCCATGTTCTTATGAATTGTAA
Source organism: Cherax quadricarinatus (assembly GCF_026875155.1). Taxonomy (NCBI): domain Eukaryota; kingdom Metazoa; phylum Arthropoda; class Malacostraca; order Decapoda; family Parastacidae; genus Cherax; species Cherax quadricarinatus. Next base: position 47,531 of record NW_026506108.1, read on the forward strand.
AAATGTGATTTCTGGTTTAAAAACCATCTAGAGCTTTAAAAAGGCAGAAAAACCCCGACCGGGGGGCACAACCCAAGGGTGGCAATCTTTTCCCAGTGGTTTAAAACCCCATGGGTTTCACTTGGGGGCCTTTTTTTCTAAACCTCGAGCACAAAGGAAGATGTATGTGGGGCCAATAAAAGTTACACATTTTAAAACAGGAAGCCTGAGAAAAATTATTTACCGTTTCAGGAAAAATAAAATGTAAAAATGGGATTGCTAGGCAGTGGGGTTCAAAGGGATTTGGAATGTTTTTTATTTTTAATTTTTTTTAACAAGCATAATTTCTTGGGGCTGATTTGTGAATACACAAAAGGATTTTTTAAAAAAAAACAAATTAATGAAAAAAATTAAATTTTTAACAAATTTTTAATTTTTTAAAATTAGGCAAGTAATCATGGAAGAGCACATTTTGTTAGTTTTTAAGAACATATGAATGTAGACAGCCTGTACTGTCTGCACAGATAGCCCATGCTGTGTGCCAGCTTAGTTCATATTTCGTACCATGCTGGTGCTGCCACCTATAGGTGTTACCACTTCAGCCTGCCTGCCCTTGCCTCGCTCTCACTCACACAGCGGCCTAGCAGGAAGACACAAGGCCTACTAGCAGCTCTCTCTCGTGGGATGGCCCTGTCCGGGCCATGGGCACAACACACAAGCCTGTGTACCCACCACGACCTAACAATAAACAAAGAAGCCTCCGAAGAAGTATCATTTACTCCCCGCTACCAGAACACTAAACAAACTCGTTATAAATGGCGGAAAGTGGTGGTCGCAGCAGTTGTTTGCCCAGAGAGAGGAAGGAAGAGGTATGAAGTCATCTTCACTTCATCATCCCATACAACAAGCATCCATCTCTCAACAAGCTATCCTGATGTCGTGTCTGCACGTTTAAGCATCCAGACACAGGTACAAGCAGGATCCAGCCGAAATTTGCCGAAATTCTCCGAGAATTGTAAGTGACCCCAAACTACAGCGTCCCATGCTGTTTCTCAAGTCACGTGTTCAGCGTCACTTGTACGTTGCTGTTGTTGTTCAGCTCAGCGCAGCTGTTTCATCAAGCCAGAGGTGAGTTTTGTGGTGATTTCTGCTTCCAGTGTGAGCTTCACGTGTTTGTGGGTGGGGGAGGAGGAGGAGGAGGAAGTGGACGTTCCTCACCTTGCCCATGCTCGCCCTACTCACGCTCACCCGTCTACCATACACTCACCACTACTCACTCCCTCTGCTGTGCTTTCTGCTGTTTTTCGTGTGATTCATTGCCAGAGCTGTGTATCCGAGTGCCCGAGGCCACTCGAAGCTACATGGATCAGCATGCCACGTAGATCACGACACCACATGGATCCCGACACCACATTGGGTGTGGGCGATGTCACATGGACCTACAAACCACGTGAGTTACCGAGCCAGATGTCCCAGGCCACATGCTGTGGTCTGCTGCCCGCATCACATTGATGTCACCCACGATGCTGCCCGACTTCATGACGTCACGATGTCTGCCTGACGTCACCTCGAGATGTCTGCTGACATCACAGTGCTGCTGATGTCACCTTGCAACATCACGCCTGACATCACATGATGTCACCATCGAGTGTTCTGTAATTATTTCAGTATTGTCGAGAAGACTGAGAGAAGATATATGTCGTGTTAATTAATTCCTCTCGGTCAGTGTTCTCACATTTTAGTATATGTCTTAGTGTCAGTTTTGTGCACAGAAAAGCATCATTTGCTATTTAAGCCATGTTGTACCGCATATACCACGGGTGTGTAAAGTTTCCGTGTGTCCATTGAGGTCTGAGCCAGACCTGAGTAGCACCACTGTGTTAAGTCACCATTGTGCCCAGTGTGTTTGACAGCTATCAGACAGCCCCGACCGAGTGACCGAGCCCTCTTGTAGAGAAAGATTTTATGCTCGTCGCTCGTGATGTTCTGCAGAATCGTGTACCTGCTATGATTCCCATCGAGATTTGTTTCACTTCACCTCCAGACCTTCAGAATGCAGTTATATGTAGAGAAACAAGTCTGGGGACGCTTAGACTAACCTCTGCTATAACTCCAACTGTCGAGAGAATGACACGCTGTGTCAGCCTCGTGTCACAAGCTTCAGTGAGCAGCCTGCACAAAGAAGATGTCACTTTGACTGCTAGCTCTCTCACTGCAGTCTGGTGTATGATGTTACGACTCCCAGATTTTTGCCCAGTCGACCCTGCCACGACTCGCTCCCCAACTCGCTCCACGCTCGCCGGCAGTGG
>NW_026506109.1:2500-15960 GCF_026875155.1 Cherax quadricarinatus
TACAAAAACGCAATGGGTTATCTATAAAATTTGTGTATACGTAAAGGGGTTTACAGACTGGTAAGTGGGAAAAGAATCGGGACACTGGCAGCGATTTTTTAGGGGACGCAACGGAGGAAAAAGGACATCACGGGGAGAGGTGGCTTTTAAACCCTTTTTCCCCCCCGGAGGGATATCGTAGCTTCCGCGTCGGGGAACTTTGGGCGTTGAAATTTTAAGGGGGTAAAATGAGGTTTGGCTTCTTATGTATGCTGGGGTGAGTGATGCTTTTGAAAAGAAATGGTGTGGCGTACGTGAAATTTAGTTTTTCGGTAACTTGGTTAGTTTCAGAAAATGTTTTTTTTAAAGGGTTTAAATAAGTTATAATCCCTGTAATGATATAAAAATTTATTAGCATTTGCGAAGGGTTCAAGTTTTCTTCAAAAAAATTTTTCACTGAAATGTATTAATTTACCCCTGGGGTTTGTAATGTCCAGTTATTTTTTTTTAATAATGAATATTTTAAATTTGTGATAGTTTGACTTTTCTCCTTCACTGAAAAAAAAGCTTTTTGGGGAAAAAGAAAAATTTTTTTAAAAATTCAATTTTTTTAAAAAAAATTCGGGGATTCATAATTTTTATAAATTCCTTTAACCATTCTTTTAAAATTTGGGTTTTTTGATTTTTAATTGTCGGGGTTTTTAAAAGGGTTTTTTTTAAGATTTTTCAAAAAATGCTGATTTTTTTTAAAGGTTGTTTTAAAAAAATTTTAAAATTAAGGGAATCGTGTAATTTAATAAGGGTTTATTTTTTTTGTTTATGGAGTTTTTTTTTGGTTTTTTAGAATAAATGAAATTTTGGGTTTTTAATTTTTTATTTTTAAAAAAAATTTTTAAAAAATTTTTTTTGCATTGTTTTGTTTTAAGTTCGAAAATTAATTGGAGTTTTTTAAATATTTTTTTTTTAATTTTAATTTTTTAAAAAATCTTTTAAAAAAAAGGTGTTTCATAAGGTATATTGGGGTTTTTTTTCTGTTTTTTAAAAAACATTTCTTTTTTATTAAATTGGGTTTTCAAACTTCTAAAAACTTTGGGAAAAAAAACTAAGTAATTTGGGGACGGACCTTTAAAAAATTGGGGGAAAAAACGGTTTTAAATTTAAAAATTTTAACAAGGAAAATTTTGGGAATTTTAATGTTTTAAATAAAATTAAAAAAAAAGGTTTTCCTAATGAGAATTTTGCGGTTTTTCCTTTTTTGGAAAAAAAAAAGGGGTTAAGAAAACAATATTTTTGGGAAATTCTTAACTTAGCAAAATTTCAAAAAAAAAAAAAAAAAAAAAAAAAAAAAAAAACAAAAAAAAAAAAAAAAAAAAAAAAAAAAAAAAAAAAAAAAAACAATTTAAAAAAAAAAAAAAAAAAAAAAAAAAAAAAAAAAAAAAAAAACCCCAAAAAAAACTTATTCCAAAAAAAAAAGGAAAAAAAAAAAAAAAAAAAAAAAAATAAAAAAAAATTAAAAAAAAAACTGTGGGTAAGACAGAGAGCGGGAAGTGCATATAAGTGAACATAATAAAGGGATAGAAGTTTTTTTGTATTGATGTATTTTGAAAAGGCAAATGATAGGGGGGAAAATCCCGGGGGGAAAGGGGAATGATGGGCAAATGTAGGGAAATAGGGGGTTTAGATTATTGAAAGCATTTAAAGGGTTTTTCCCGAGGATAGTGAGGCTCCAGTATGTGGGAACGGGGGAAATTTTTCCCTTTTAAAAGAACCCCATAGACGGGAATGCTTTTATGTCACAATGGTTATTTAATATTTTTATAGACAGTTTGAAAGAAAAAGGGGGAATTTTGGGGGTTTTGGTGGAGAGGTGGGGGTTTTGGGGAAAAAGAATCGAAGAAAAATTTGAAATTTGGGTTCACAGATGTTTTTTCCTAATGACACTGTGCTTTTGGAAGGATCTGAACAGAATTTGAAAGGTTGGGGAAAAATTTTGGTAGGGATGTAAAAGGGGAAGAAATTGAAAGTGAACATAGGAAAGAGCAAATTTGTTTGGGGAAACAAAATATTTAGGCAATTAAAACCCGGGGGGCCCAAAATCAGATTGGATGGAAGGAGTATGGAAAAAGTGAATGTGCCCCAAATAATTGGAAGTTTGAATTGCCCAGCAAATGGGTTCATAAAAAACGAGATGAAACAGAGCTGACAAAGGGGAGGAAAGGGTGAGGGGTGTACGAGGCACAAAAGATGACAGCTCTTTTGTCCCGGGTATGAAGAATGGGTTGCAAAATATTGCAGCAAAGAGAAGACGGGAGGCAGGGGAAAAATGTATGCCCGAGGGCAATCTGTGATGTGAATTTTATGCAGCCCAATTTGTAGCTTAAAAAATTTTGGGGGTGTGAGTTTTTTATTAAAAGTATTATCCACAGGGCTGAAGAAGGGTTTGAGGTTGTTTGGACTTAGAAGGACAGGGGAAATTTGGATATTTTGGGGGGGAAGGCGTATGAATATGAAAGGGGAAGAAAAGAGGGCTTGGGGGTCGTCCTGGGAAAGGTTGGAGGGAGTGGGGAAAAAGGGTTTTCCTTTTTCGAAGGCCCTTGGATTTCCCCGGGTAAAGGGTGTGTTGGCTTTTTTAAGGGAGTGGAGACAACGGGTTTTTATGACTAATGGCTGTTGGGGGTTAGCAAAGTAACATTTAAAAAGGGTTTTCAGAGAGACGGGTTTTAAGGGGAAAACTTTTTGAGGCCGGGAGATGGAAGCACATTGCCAAATACTTAAAAGGGTAGTATTGGCCCCCTCGGGCAAGACAGTGATGGAGCGAGTGTGGGTATAGTGTTTCTTCTTTTTTGGCCACTCTGCCTTTGGGGGAAACGGTTTGTGTGTTATAAAAAAATTTTACTGATAATAGGGTTTCCCAAAATTTTTGTAAAAATTTTATTTTATATATATATATAAATATATATAAAAATATATATATATATATAAAATTTTTTATATAAAAATATATATATATAAATATAAATATATAAAAATGGGGGAAAATTCTTGTTGAGTAATAAAATTTTAGAAAAAACACGGGGAGGTAAAAAGAATAAACATAAAAACTCATTACTTGACCTCTGTTTTAAAATTACTGGTTGCCAGAAGATTTACCAATAAAGTAGCCCTGACGATGTAAAGTCGGTTTTTAACGCTGAAAATTTTTCACCCCACTCCCAAAAATTAAAGGGTTAAAAAAGTGAGAAACAACACCTCAGGTGAACCACAACACCTCGGGTTTGGCCCACAACATTCGGTGACCCACAAAAATCCGTTAAAGCCCCTAAACCCCCTCAGATAGCCTCAACACCTCAGGTAAAACCCTAAAGCACCTCAGGTGACCAAAACACCTCAGGTGAGCCCCCAACCCCTCAGGTGAGCCACGAACACCCTCGGGTGAGCCACACATTCGGGTTTGAGCCACAACACCTCAGGTGAGCCACAACATCTCAGGTAAACCTGGGACACCTCAGGTAGCCACAACCCCTTTGGGGTTTGATCCAAAACCCATCTGGTGACCCAAACAAAAAAAAAAAAAAAAAATCCCAGAAAAAACCTAAAAACCTCAGGTAAACCAAACAACATCTCGGGGTGGGGCCACAATCCCCTCAGGTGGCCAAACATCTAAAGGTAACCCACAACACCCGGGTAAAGGACAACGCACATTTTGACAACTCATTTAAGAATATAACACGGGTGAGAGACATCGCAGGTAAGATTTTTAACACGGGTGAGACATTCATTTAAAACTATAACACAGGTGAGACACATCTCATTTAAAGGCTACAACAAAAGGTGAAACAAAATCCCAGGAAAGATTTTAAAACACAGGTGAGACAAAATCTCGTTAACACTATAACACAGGTGAGACAAAAACCAAAATTTAAGGGCTAAACCCACGGGTGAGCCCACCCGGGTAAGACAAAACACGGGCGAGACACATCTCAGATAAGATAAAAACACAGGTGAAAAAACATCTCACATAAGACTAAACACAAAATGAGACACAAGGATCATAATAAAGGGTTGTAACACACCCCCCCAGTCAAATCGTGCCTGATTAATGTAAATGATTTTACCATGTCGGGCCTTTTCCCCTCTCCCGCAGTCAACAAGACGGGAAACCTTTCTTTCCCTTTTTAAAATTTTTTCCCTTCTCCCCCGGGGTATCCTCCTCCATCATTTTCCCCCTCCTTATTTAACATCTCTTACCCGGGCCCCGCAAATCGATCACAAAAATTAATCATTTTCCCCTTATTTTTGCAAAACAGTAAATGACTTAATGCCAAAAATTTTTCCCTCTTTCCCGATTAAACAAAAAAACAATCTGAAGAAATTTTTGTTAAAAAAAAAACTGTTCATTTCTAATTTTTTGAGAGAAACTGTCCTACAACCCCCCTTTGAGCCCCTCCATGGGGACTGGTTTTTTTAGATGGAAATATCAGAGTTTTTTCCTGGGTTCATACTTGTTTTGTGAGGGTTTCCCCAAAACCTTCTTTTTAAAACCGTTGTACTGCTTACAAAAATTTTAAAGGCAGAGACAGATAAAATGTTATACTATTATTGGGTTATATGCGATGGGTTAGAGATTCAAAGGGTGAATTATGTTGCCATTTTAAAGAGTCTGTAAAAAATATAATAAAATAACGCTCCATAAAATTTTCATTTTCCCCCTGTAGAATACTGAAGGTGGGGGTTTTTTATTCCCTGTAAGCGAAAGCATTTCATTCCTGTAAATCAGGCATGGCCCCGGGGCAGGAGAACAGAGGGAGGTGGGGTTTTGTTCAGTAAAACACGGGTTTGGGCACAGGGTGGGAAAAAATCATGTTTGGGCGGTAGTTTGAGTAAATAATTTTGATAAATTTTTAAAGTAGGTGTTTTTTCTTTTAAAATGTTTTTCAGTTTTATTTGTTTAAAACCCAAGTATGCAGGGCTTGTGTTTTTGGAGAGTATTTAACGTTTTTCCCCTGTAGGCTTGTAGCCCGCAGGGAAAGGAAAAAAGGGGGTTATGGAGGCCCCCCTGTTTCATAAAAAGTTCATTTATTTTTGGGTTTTAAATTATTAGTAGCGGTTTTTAGTGAAATTTTTTGTGAATGGAGTTTGGGGGATTTTGGAGTAGATTGTAAGTTGTATTAAAATTATATTACTAATATTTTATATTTTTGTAAGGTGGTTCTTGTTTCCCCCCCTTTCCCCAAAAATAATTAACATTGTTTATTATAAGTCCCTTTCCTTTGGCCCCAAATTTGTTGTGTTTTTTAGAGTAAAATTTTTTTAAACCCCCAGACAACAGTGTTACAACCCTTTTTTGAGCAAAGGGCCCTTTTTTTTTAAGTTACATCAAAGTCGGGAACACCCTTTTTTCTTTATGTTACAAGAAAGAAAAAGTGAATGCAAAATTTCGGGAGTTAAAAAACCTCAAATTGCCACCCTTCTTGTTTTTTTTTTTCCCTTTTTTGTACGTTCATGGTTTTATTAACCCTAAAAACAAAATTGCCCATATTCTTTTGGGTTTATTAAATAAAGACTAAATATTGTTCTTGTTTGGGTTTTATTAAAAAACCAAAATTTAAAAGACAAAGTGAACTTCTTATATAAAACGCTTTAGAATGAGATGAGAAGAAGATAAACAATAATAAAAAAACTTTGTAATACAATCACATAATCTGGTTATAAAACAATTTTCACCACCACATGAATGTGACTAAATTTAAAAACAATAAATATTTCATCTTTGTTCAAAATTTTGTACAAATTTTAGTTCCCTGTCCCGGAGGCCCTTTGTTGCCCGTCCCTAAAATTTTTTTTTATTTAAGTGTAAAAAGGCAAACCAAGCCTTCACTTTCCTTATTTTTTAAAAAAACCTAAATGTTTAAAAATCGGGGGACCAGAGGGGTTTGGGTTTTTTTTTGTTGATGTTTTTTCTTAAGGGGAAAAGTGTGTGGTGGTGAAACAAACAATTTCCCCGGGCGGGGTTAAAAACCCGCGATTCTAACCCCGGGTTCAACCCACCCGTGGTGGGTTTTGGGGTTTCAATCGTTTTCATTACGATTTTGTGAGCGTGTGTGTGTGTGGTGTTTTGTGTCTCCCTGGCAAAATTTTTGAATTATTTTTGTAAAAATATTTTAAGTTTTTACTTTTTAAAAATAAAGGCAGCACTGCGCGCTTTGCACAAACCCCAAAAATCATCTTCAAGAACGCTGAGGGATTTCAGTATCAGAACATTGTTGATAATTTATTACTTCATTTTTATTACACACCCCCGTACCTTCAATGTAACAAAAATGCATATACACTACATACATACAACAACAAAGCAACATTTCCAAATCACGCTACGTTTAAAGGTCCCCAACAAAAATGAATGTGTCTTAAAAGGAAAATTTGACAATATATGTAAGATCCTTTTTTGAAGTATGCAAAAAAAACAAGTATTTTCCCCACCTGGGAAAAAAGTATAAATAAGCGGGAAAGTGCAGAGGGATTTTTTTGAAATTAGTTTCCCGAACTCTGGTAATAGGCCCTGAGTAAAGCTTAAAAGAAATTTAAAAAATAACACACTTTGGGCCGTTTAGAGGCGGAAAAATGAATATGAAGAGGTTTTTCTTAAGTCTCGATGGTCGGGGAAAGGAATGATCTCTACGAAGAGTGGTGGAGGGGAGTTTTCCATGGATAATTTTAAGAGCAAAGGGACGATAGAACCCACGAGGTTAAAAGGGAAAAGGGCTCTGGCAAGTGGGGGGGCCTGATAGAGGGGGGGCTGAAGCTAACACTCAGCCCCCACAAAAAACCCTATATAGGTTAACACAGCCGAAGATACACTGCCCTATGCTGTTTATTAACTAGATGGTTTTTTTCCCTTTGTTGCGTGATCCGAGGGAAGGGGGTCCCCGTTTTTTATAAACCCACCGGGCCCCTACCTCAAAGCCGTAAAGAAAAAACTGAAGCATCACCATAACATTCCAGTGCAAAAAAATATAATATTATGTGTGTGTATGTTTCTGCGTATGAAATTTTTGTAAAAATTTTGCATTTTATATGTATTCAGTACGTGTGTATGTGTGTTTTTTTATGGGATATGAATCCTATGTGGATTTTTGGGTGAAAGTTTAAACTTATACATTTTATTGTGGCTTGAGTAAATGTGAATACGAAAATTGTTCATATGTATATGATTGGGAATATGTGCATTTTATAAATTTTTGGGAAGCATATAAAAAATGTGTATTATGCATTAATGTATGTATAAAACAAATGGGTTTTAAAGTACCCCCAAAAACATATCCATTACCCCCTACCACCCCCCCCCCCCCCCCCCCCCAAACTACCCCATCCCCTGCATGTGGATAATATGAATCTATAACCCATAAACTAATCAGTCCCAAAGTGTCCCGTGATACCCCCAAAAAGTACAGAAGAAGCTGTGTACAGCTCCCCAAAAGGAATTAAAATTTTTTTAAGGTCTATTAAAATTGATAAAGAAACCTGCTCATGTCAAAATTTCTCTACAAACAATTTAAACAAGTTTTAAAATTTTGAAGTGATTGAATAACCGTTTTTGAAATTATTAAAGAAAAAAACCCCTTTAAAGGGTTTGAGCCCTCCCGGAAACTGAGGGACGACCCCGGGACGGGGGGTCCACTATTAACAGTTCTCCCCACTTCAGGGAATTTAAAAAAAGCTAAAAAAAACGGAAGTTTTTAAAACTTTTCGTTTTTATTTTTCTTATTTGGGAGCTCCAGTTGTTTTTAAATTCTCTGTAATCTGGTTTAAAAATTTTTTTTGTTTGGGGGTTTTTTAAAAAAATTTGATAAAAATTTTCCAAAATATGACAGTTACAAACCCTTAAAAACCCCCAAAAAAAAAACCCAAAAATTTTTTTTATTAAGTTACAGAAAAGTTCAGATATTCAAAAGAGGTGTTCGTTACTTATTAATGGAAAACCCAAATTGGGCAAAATGAAATTTTCTGTTCAAAAGTGAAAAAACTGTTTTAATTAAAAGCCACTAATTTTGAATTTTGAAAACCCAAACAAAAATTTTTTTTGGTAATCGACTGATTTCCCCCTAATTTCCCAAATTCTTTAAATATTCAGCAAAATTTTAAAATTTTTTAAATTATTTGACTAATCCACAATAAAACAATAATATGTCAATAATATTTTGAAGTTTAATCAGAAAAAAAAAATTCGTACATATTTAAAAAAAAGATTAAAATCACTAAATTAAATTTAAAAAAATCGGTTAAAATTTTAAATTTTAAACAACCAATGGGAGCCCAAAAACTTGTGTTTAGGGAAAACCCCGTCATTGATGGAAAATTTAAGCCGATCAGGGAAATAAAATTTTTCCAGTTATGGGGAAGAATTCATCTATTCCAGTTTTTTTACTATTTGGGCTACGTCAATAAAATTTACCCTCACGCAAAAGGGAAAATTAACAGGAAAAAATCCTAGTCATGGGACGCACCCTAATTAAATTTTTGAAGCCGTTTAGAAAAGGCATTTTGGAAAATTTTTTTAAGGCGATTAAAAAAGATTAATTTTTTTCACAAAATCGCAGATCTGCACCCCAAAACCTGAATTTCACTCCCCCTACCCCCCCGTTCTGTTTTTCACGCCTTTACTGAACGTTTGGGCGCGCCACCCCTTTCCCGATTTTTTGGAAATTAACTGACCATGAGAGGAAATTTGGGGAAAAAACTTCCAAAAACTGTGGTCTTTGGGGGCGGGAACAAGCAATTTGTATGGAGAAATTTTAGCCTTGTTTCTGTAAAACAAGTGGGTTCCCCAAAATTTGAAGCTATTGGATGACTTCTCGCCTTACGTGCGAAACTGAACGAAAAGTAAGAGGATGAACAAACAGAAAAATTTAGGGAGCCTCTTTTTTATTAAATAAGAAGGGGACCCTTTAAAAAAGAGGTTTTTACTCTTATTTTAAAGGTATCCCCCTTTGGGGATATTGATTTAAAAAAATTTGTATATGATTATTTTTTTTTAAAATACTTCTTTTCTTTTTTTATTTTATTATTATTTTTTTTTATTTTATTTTTTATTAATTATTATTTAAATTGTTTTTTACATTATAAGAGTATTAATTTTTTTTCATTCGGGGAAATGTGATGAAATATCCCGTTGTTTCAATATAGTCTTAATTGCTTTTCCGTATTACTGTGTAATTTTAGTTTTAAAATTCTTTTCTTTAAAGCACGAGGGTTCCCCGGGTTTTTTATCTAAAATATTTTTACGGTTTTTTTCTGTATTGCCCCCTTTTGGCTTAGCGCTTTTTTTTGATTTTAATAATAATAATTTTGACGTTTTTTACAAGCTCAATTTTATACGTGGCTCGGGGCCGGGCCCACCTGCGCTGTTTTACTCGTGCTGGAAACATTAATGGGTCTATTTGCTTCCTTTCCATTCATCTGCGCTGTAATTATAGACTTTGGGAAAAATCTCACCAAGTTTGCTGGTAAGTTACACTGCATTTCTTTTTAATTTATTAAAGGGGAAATAATGAAAAATTTAATTTCAAATCATTTATTTCGGTTACATTATAAAATGTTTTTGGGTAATTTTCATTCAGGAATTTTGTACCTAGCCCCCGCAATTGCGGTTTTATTGTGTTGTTTTTTAATGTTTTTCTTGGTCTTTAGCTGTTAACCCAAGATTTCCCCAGGGGTACCCAAAATGTTGGCCCCGCTGCGTTCACAACTTTGTTTCAGTCGAGTTACCTTTTACTTCAAATATCATCTGCTTGTCTGTGTTATATAGGTTGTGTAAGACATCATTGATGTGCATCTTCGTGGGAACTGTAATTATTTATGTCCGTTTCAATGATTTTTTTAGCAAATTCATTTAAACATTTTTTTAAAATTTTTTAAAAAATGTCGTATAAATTTCATTTTAATATCTTATGTTTTTTATTCCCGAGTCAAGCACCGCTGATATTAAAAATAAACCCTTTTTTATGGGTATTTGCTCTTCAACTTCCTTTGGGCAAATTTTACATGAAAATAAATTTTCAATTAAATATACCCAAAAACTACTTTAAGCTTAAAAATTGTGAGCCTTTAAAGGTTTTTAAAAACATTTCAATTTAGCATATTTTTTTTTACACATCCTTAGACAGGGGGTTTTTTCAAGATGACCCTTTTCCCGAAATGGTGAGTAAACGTTTTTTTTTTCAAAGAGGTGTATTCTATTTTTTTTAGCTAGAAAACTAACAGGAAAAAACAAAATCCGGGAAATGAGGTGGCCCTTTTAATGGGAAAAAAGGGAAAACAAGAGAATTTTAAAGGGAAAAGCGATGGAAGGGCAAAGGGGAAAAAACTAGAAACGTAGATGTGAAACCAAATGAGGGAGGGGCGCCCTTTTTAACGCTCAAGAATTTAAAATTTTTTTAAACATTGATAAAAAAGACACTAAGGTAAGATATATTTAAACACTCTTTTACTACACAGTATTTCTTTAAAAAAATTTACAGGCTGGAAAACCCACCACTGAGCTTTGTTATGGCGGAAAAGGGGGTAGCAGCATTAGTGGGAAAAATCCTTAAAACCCTACACATTGTGTTGTTGACATGTACATAATAAAGTCAAAAGAGAATGTTTAGAAAAAGTGGTAGAGTACCTAGATTTGGACGAGCTTGTACATGACCCACCCGCCGGGCTTTAGGAATGGGAAACTTGGGGGCACAAAACCCACTGGAGTTTCCCCCAAGTTAACAGAAGTAAAACAAGAAAGAGATGGATAGGTAGACTCCATGTTCTTGGGATTACATGACAAACCGGATAGAATGAGTGGTGTCCCTGTTCTCAAACGATGTGAAACTAATGAGAATACAAGCGAACGATGATCATTGAAGCTTACAAGGTCATCTGGATAGGCTGCCAGCCTTGTCCGAGAAATGACTTCAGGAGTTTTACCCCAAGAAGTGAAAAGTTATGAAGCTAGGATACTCCGCAGACGGAGTACAGCCTAGCAGGTTAAAGAGTGTAAAACTAACTCAAGGAAAAGGATCGTCGGGTGAATATCATAACGAGCAATTCTCCTGAGGGGCACATTAACCAAATAACCGCTGCAGCATATGGGCGCCTGACAAACTTAAGAATAATATATCAACATGTAAGTAAGAAGTCATTCCCGTTACTGTATGCCGTGTACATCAGGCCCATTGGAATACACAGCACCACAAATGGTCACACACGTCAAGAAATTGGAGAAAGTGCAACAAGAATAGTCTCGGAGCTAAGGGTTAAGTCCAACGAGAAGTTAAGGAAACTCAACCTGACGACACCAGAGGACAGGAGGAATAGGGGAGTCATGATGATGTATAAAATGCTAAGAGGAATTAACAATGAGGATAGGGCTATTTCTTGTATATGTCACTGACATAATGGAAAGAATCAAGTCAGAGACATCAGTGTTCACAGATGGTGTAAAACTAATGAGGACAATACAAATTGATATGGAGGAAGAAAGGCTACAAATCGATCTGCACAGGTTGCAGGTCGGGTTTCTGACAATAGCTAGTTTCAGATTTTCAAAGGAGTCATTCACGACAATGATACTGTGTACATCAGGCCCATTTTGGGAAAGTACGAAAGCACCTGAAAGGGAAACTGACCGTGTTCAAACAGCCCAAAAAAAGGGCAGAATGAAGGGGCCCTTGGGCAAAGAGAGTGGCCCTGGAGAAAAGGGTTTAATGATTGAAAAATTAGACAAAATGTCGTATTTTGGTGTGACATTGGTCCCATGTGACACCTACGACTGCTGCACCTCTCCTACATGGTATATAACCCTTTTTCCCCCCGTTCAAATGCTGTATTCAAATTCAAGATTGAGGGACGCCAAAAATCGCCCTAAAGGTTGGGGGACGGGATCACCTCATTCTCCCCTGTTTTTTTTTCACTTTTTCTCCTTTGTATGGCGGATAAAACCACTGTGGGGGAAAACTTTTTCCCTCAAAAAAAGATATCCAAGAGTTGCCCAGTTTTCAATTTATCAACATATGGGTTTTCTCTGAACCTTTTTCATCTACAACTAAGGGGTATTTTTCTAGAAAAAGGGTTTAAGGAATGCAGCAAACGACAAGAGAAAGCAGAGGGACTGGGAAGAAATGATAAAGTACCCAAAACCTTTAAAAAAATTGAATGAAATAAAGGACTTTATTGCTAAGAGGGGTGAGGGGAGGAACACGAAGGGGCACAACGGGAGTTTTAAAATTTAATAAGATAAAGGGATATCAGAAAATAAATTTTCCCGGGGCCCAAAAGTAGTCCGGAGGACTAGGGAATGAAGTGGTATGGCAAAGGGGCCATCACTGATACTTCAACAAGAGGAAAGATAAAGCAAAAAAAAACCCGGGGATCAAATTTTTAAAGATGTAAAAAAGGAATTCACAGGTTTTTTTCAGACCCGTTTTAAGGGGGGTTTCACACACCCTAAGTGATGTAAAGGGAAAAATTCTCTAGCCCTTTTAAACGTATTTATTTTGGCGGGTACCACTACTGACCCCAGTTGTGGTAGAAGCCGAATGAATAAATAAATTTAAGGATAGGTAAGACAGAGCTCATGCAACAGGGAAAAAGTGAAACCAATAGCGGGGCCCCAAAAAAGGCGGGGGCCAGAGGCCCGACTCCTGCAACAGCAATTAGTGATTTGAAAAAACGCACCAAAAAAGCCCCAAATTTCCGTCGATAAAAAAGTCTTTTACGAAAGGAAAAAAAATGAAAATTTTAAATTTAAAATGCAAAAAACACAGAGTTATATGCAGGAAAAACACCCCCACACACACACACACACACACACACACACAAAACACACACACCCCATACACAAATACACACACAGGATGTTCCACAGCTGGGATATAGCAACAAGGGGTCACAAGTTACTCCCGATGACCCTAAAGATGTTTGGGGAAGTAAATTTTGTCATCATAAAATTTTTCCCGGAAGTGGAATATCCCGGGGGGTTTAGTAGTGGGGGCAGAATCTATACATGTTTTTTAAAAAGAGGTATGATAAACCCCATGGAGCAAATGAGTAGCCCATAGCGACCAATAAAGAGGCGGGGCCAGGAGCTGAATCCCACCCCCCAACCACAATTTGGGGATACAACACTCTCAAGGGAAAAAGGGTCTTGGGGGGAAAAAATACCGAGCACTTTTCCTGATGTCACATCAACCAAATGCCTCGCAGGGAATATTTAAAAGCGCCTCCCCAAACCCCAAAAAAATAGCATTCCGATATCTCAATAAGGGAAACGTTCAGGACCCCGTACACTGCGTAGGTGGCCCATGTTTGAGTATCAAAACCCGTTTTTGGGGTCCACAAAATTGGGCCAAGCACGCCCGGAAACTGGAAAAGGGCAAAAGGTTTACAAAAAAAGACTAGTCCCCAAAATGGGGCATTTTTTTAAAGAGGTGTGGTTAAGGGGAATCGAC
>NW_026506110.1:0-15944 GCF_026875155.1 Cherax quadricarinatus
CTTTATCCATAGTGTTTTTCTTGGGTCCCAAAAGTTTTTAAGGCAATAGTGTCATCTTAAAGGTCCGTAATGTTATCTAAGGTCAATAGTGTCATCTTAGGTCCAATTGTATTATCCTAAGTTTTATAGTGTTATCTTAAGTTCATAGTTGTTATCCTAAGTCCATAGTGTTACTTAGGTCCATAGTTGTTGTCTTAGGACCATAGTATTATCTTAGGTCCATAGTGTTATCTTATGTCCACAGGTTTATCTTAGGTCAACATAGAGTCACCTTCTACTTGTCTTCTAAGACATACTTGTCTTACAGAGACAGAATTTTAAACAACTTCGCCATGTGAAATTTAAAGAACAAACATTGAGAAAATTACAATGATTGTAAACACTGAACTTCGAAAGTTTGTAAGATTTACCCGTTATCTTATATGCAAACCGGAACAGAAAGAAGAAACAAGAAATTCATTAACTATCCATCAAAACTGGGCGAGACAACCTTCCTTAAAGTAAGTAAACATGAAGAACTGTAGACCAGATTGTGGGGACGATCTCCGTGTTCTCACTCTCACCAGGTCAAGACTTCACTCTCACCAGCTCCACACACCACTCTCACCAGCTCCACACACCACTCTCACCAGCTCCACACTTCACTCTCACCAGCTCCACACTTCACTCTCTTCATTCCTTTTGCTGTTTTTTTTTTTAACTAAGAATTACTTTTTGTTCTGTTATTTAATCTGAAAGTCACCGAGATCATCCTACTTCCTGCTGATAAAAAAAAAAAAAAAAAAAAAAAAACAGAAATAATCTGGAGTTATAACAAGATGTTTGTGAGTTTGGTGACGATCTCAACTATTTACAGTTAGAAATGTTCCCTAACAGAATGTTTATCCTTGCAGGAATATCACAATTTGAAATAAGATATCCCTCAAGCAAGTACATAGATAGGATGCTCATACATGACAGATGCAGCGTGGGCGACAGATGAGTGACAGCCTCAGCTCTCAAGACTGAAGTAATGGTAGCCTGAATGAAGTTATACCTCAGCTAAATTTCTCTTATGCTATTGTAGGACACTCAATGATATTTACAAACATCTGAGCTGATACGGATTCAGTAAAATAATAACCGTTCAATTGTAAAAAAAAATTAATGCCATAAAATGTTTACATGTGAGTATAAGTAAGTTTTTCAATGTGAATCAGTGTGGTATAATTTATAAGGTATCATGTGTGAACCAGATTATTTAAATTATGAATCAATACAACTTTTAAGAAAATTTTAACTGAAAAATAATCAAGTTAAGAGTTATTCATAAATGGAAGTTAACTACTTTTAAATACTATGAACAGAATAATATTCAGCTACGAGTTAAACATCACCTAAACATTAACGTTAAGTATTATTTATAACATAAACATTAGGACTGAAGAAATACCATTGTGTGGCACAACATTCATGGTATAATACTGCTAACATTTAAACATCTCAACACATTACAACACAACATTAATTTTACATTTTGCTTGACATTTCTCACATCACAGAACATTACAACATAACACAGTATCTTAGACAGAGTCGTACTGTCCAGTGTGCAAGAACCACAACCTTAATTCTTGTTTATATTTTCATCCCATAACGTTTATAGTGTACTCACCTAGTTGTACTCACCTAGTTGAGGTTGCGGGGGTCGAGTCCGAGCTCCTGGCCCGTCTTCTGATCGCCACTAGGTACTCTCCCTGAGGTGTGATCTTTATCATACTCTGCTTAAAGCATGTATGGATCCTGCCTCCACTACATCGCTTCCCAAACTATTCCACTTACTGACTACTCTGTGGCTGAAGAAATACTTCCTAACATCCCTGTGATTCATCTGTGTCTTCAGCTTCCAACTGTGTCCCCTTGTTACTGTGTCCAATCTCTGGAACATCCTGTTTTGTCCACCTTGTCAATTCCTCTCAGTATTTTGTATGTCGTTATCATGTCCCCCCTATCTCTCCTGTCCTCCAGTGTCGTCAGTTGATTTCCCTTAACCTCTCCTCGAGGACATACCTCTTAGCTCTGGGACTAGTCTTGTTGCAACCTTTTGCACTTTCTTCTAGTTTCTTTACGTGCTTGGCTAGTGTGTGGGTTCCAACGGGTGCCGCATACTCCAATATGGGCCTAACGTTATACGGTGTACAGGGTCCTGAATGATTCCTATTAAGATGTCGGAATGCTGTTCTGAGGTTTGCTAGGCGCCCATAGCTGCAGCAGTTATTTGGTGATGTGCGCTTCAGAGATGTGAACTCTGGTGTATAATCACCCCAAGATCTTTTTCCTTGAGTGAGGTTTGTAGTCTCAGACCCCCTAGACTGTACTCCGTCTGGCGGGCCATTTCTTTGCCCTTCCCCAATCTTCATGACTTTTGACACTTGGTCGGATTGAACTCCAGGAGCCAATTGCTGGGACCAGGTCTGCCGCCGTCCATCCCTTTGGTAGTTCTGCCCGTCTTTCGATCGAGTGTAATCTTCTCATCATCTTCACGTCATCTTGCAAACAGGGACACCCTCAGAGTCTATTCTTCCGACATGGACCCGTGTCACAAATAAGCAGAAACAGCACTGACCTGAGGACTACCGCCTGCGGGACCCCGAGTCACAGGTGCCCCACTCTGACACCGCATCGCCACGTACCGTTGACTCGCTGCGTGTCTTCTGACCAAGATCCCGGATCCATTGTAGTGCCATTCCCTGTTATCCCTGCATGGTCCTCCAGTTTTTGCACCAATCTCTTGTCGTGTAACTGTGTCCAAACGCCTTTCTTGCAGTCCAAGAAAATGCAATCCACCCACCCCTCTCCTCTTGTCTTACTGCTTTCACCCATGTCATAGAACTCCAGTAGGTTTGTGACACAAGGATTTCCCGTCCCCTTGAAACCCATACGCCTGCTGCTGTTGATGAGATCATTCCTTCCTTTCTAGGTGTTAAAACCACTCATATCCTGAATAATCTTCTCCATGATTTTGCATACTATACATGTCAGTGACACTGGTCCCTGTAGTTTAATGCTTCAGTGTCTGTCTCCTCCTTTTTGTCAAGAATTGGGACTACATTTGCTGTCCTCCATGCATCAGCAATCTTCGCCGTTCGATAGATGTATTGAATATTGTTGTTAGGGGTACACAAGCGCCCTGCTCCCTCCTCTCACATTACGCCATGGGAGATGTATCGGCCCCATTGCCTTTGAGTTATCAGCTCACTCAGAAGCCTCTTCACATCTTACTTCTTCCTCGGTTGTGTGCACTGTGTCCACACTTGGTGGTGTGCCCCACCTCTCCGTCTTTCTGGAGTCCCCTTCTGTGTCCACTGTGAACACACTCTTTGAATCTCTTTGTTGTGTATGTGTGTATGTGTGTGTGTGTGTGTGTGTGTGTGTGTGTGTGTGTATGTGCTGTGTGTGTGTTGTCGTGTGTGTGTGTGTGTGTGTGTGTTGGTGTGTGTGTGTGTGAGTGCGTGTGGTGTGTGTGTGTGTGTAGAGTGTAAGGTGTGTAGGGTGTGTCTGGTGTGTGTGAAAGGTGTGCGTGTGTGTGTCGTCTGGTGTGCGATGTTAAGGTGGTGTGTGAGTGGTGTGTGTTGTGTGGTGTGTGTGTTGTGTGTGTGTGGGTGTGGTGTGTGTGAGGTGGGTGTGTGGTGTGTGTGTGGTGTAGGGTGTGTGTGTGTGTGTTGGTGTAGGTGAGTGTGTGTTGCGGTGTGTGTGTAGGTGTGTGTGTGTGTGTGTAGGTGTGTGTGTGTGTGTGTGTGTTGTAGGTGTGTGTGTGTGTGTGACGTGGTGTGTGCAGAAGTGTGAGTGTGTGTGTGTGTAGTGTGTGTGTGTTGTCGGTGTGTGTGTGTAGGTGTGTGTGTGTGTGTTGTGTAGGTTGTGTGTGTGAGTAGGAGTGTGTGTGTGTGTGTGTGTGTAGGTGTTGTGTGTGTGTGTGTGTGTATGTGTGTGTGGTGTGTGTGTGTGCACCGGTGTGTGTGTAGGTGTTTGTGTGTGATGTACTCCATTGTACTCCACCTAAGTGAGGTTGCTGGGGGTGGAGTCGAGACTCCTGCCCCGCCCTTCTTCACTGCGTGAGTGTGTGTGTGTGTGTGTGTTGTGTGTGTTTTGTGTGTCGGCGTGGTAGTGTACTGTGTGTGTGGAGTGTACGCACCTATATCTGTGGTTGCAGGGTGAGTACACAGCTCCTGGCCGTGACTGCTGTGTTGTGTGGTGTAAGTGTGTGAGTGTAGTGTGTGTGTGTGTGTGTGTGTGGTGTGAGAGGAAGTGAAAATAAAAAAAAATCAGAATAAAGACAAACTTGTTTAAAAAATTGTTTAAAATATTTTACCTAAATTATATATCTAGCATAAGATAATTCAAATATGTTCTTCTTTACCTGAACCCACAAGTGTCTCAAACTAGTAACTTTTACCTGACCCCAAGTGTCTCAACTAAGTACTTTACCTGACCCACACGAGCTCAAACTAGTAACTTTAACTGACCCACAAGGACTCAACTAGTAACTTTACCGACCCACACGTGTCTCAAACTACAACTTTAACCTGACGACCCACAAAGGTGTCTCAAACTAGACAACTTAACCTGACCCACAAGTGTCCCAAACTGTAACTTAACCTGACCCACAATGTCTCAAACTAGCAACTTTACCTGACCCACAAGTGGTCACTCAAACTAGCAACTTTACCTGACCCCACAAGTGTCTCAAAACTAGTAACTTTACCTGACACCACAAGTGTCTCAAACCTCAAACACAACTTTTTACCTGACCAACAAGTGTCTCAAACTACGCAACTTTACCACCCACAAGTGTCCTCAAACATCAACTTTATACCTGCCCCACAAGTGTCTCAAACAGTAAATTTAACCTGACCACACAGTGTCTCAAAACTAGTAACTTTTACCTGACCCACTAGTGTCTCAAAACTAGTTAACTTTACCTGACCACACAAGTGTCTCAAACTAGTAACTATACCTGTACCCACAAGTGTCTCAAACTATAAACTTTAACCTGACCCACAAGTGATACTCAAACTAGCAACTTTACCTGACCTCCACAAGTGTCTGCAAACTATAACTTTACCTGACCCACAGTGTCATCAAACTAGCAACTATACCTTACCCAAAGTGGTCTCAAACTAGTAACTTTACCTGACCCACAAGTGTCTCAAACTAGTAACTTGAATCCTGAACCCACAATGTCTCAAACTAGTAACTTAAACCCTGACCCACAAGTTCTCAAACTAGATAACTTTACTGACCCACTAGTGTCTCAAACCTAGTAACTTTACCTGACTCACAAGTGTCTCAAACTTAGCACTTTACCTGCCCACACAATCGTCCTCAAACTAGTAACTTTACCTGTCCCCACAAGTGTCACAAAACTAAGCAACTTAACTACCCACTAGTGTCTCAAACTAGTAACTTTACCTGACCCACAAGTTGTCCCTCAAACTAGTAACTTTACCTGACCACAATTGTCTCAAACTAGTAACTTACCCTGACCCAAAAAAGTGGTCGCTCAAACTAGTAACCTTACCTGACCCACAAGTGCCTTAAAACTAGCAACTTATACCTGAGACGCCACAAGTGTCCCAAATAGATAAACTTTACTTTAACCTGACCCACAAGTGGTCCAAACTAGTAAACATTAACTGACCCACAGTGCATCTCAAACTAGTAACTTTACCTGACTCACAAGTGTCTCAAACTAGCTAAGCTTTACCTGACCCACAAGTTGTCTCAAACTACTAACTTTACCCTGACCCTCAAGATGTCTCAAACTAGTAACTTTACCTGACCCACAAGTGTCCCTCAACTAGTAACTTTACCTGACGCCACAAGTGTCTCAAACGTAGCACTTACCTTGACCCACAAGTGCCATCACACTAGTAACTTTACATGACCCCACAAGTGTCTCAAACCTAGTAACTTTAACCTGACTCCACAAGTGTCCATCAAACTAGTAACTCTTACCTTACCCCACAAGTGTCCTCAAACCTAGCAACTTACCTACCCACAGTATTCTCAAGACTAGAAATACTTTACCTGACCCACAATGTCCTCAAACTAGTAACTTTAACCCAACCCAACAAGTGTCTCACACAAGTAACCTTTACCTGACCCACAATTGTCTCAAACTAGTAAACTTTACACCTGACCCACAAGCTTGTCTCAAACTAGCAACTTTACCTGCCCCCAATGTCTCAAACTATTAACTTTACCTGACACCACCAGTGTCTCAAACTATAACATTATACCTGACCCACAAGTGGTCTCAAACTAGCAACTTTCCTGAACCCACAAGTGTCTCAAACAAGTAACATTTACCTGACCACAAGTGTCTCAACCTATTAACTTTTTACCTGTACCCACACGTTCCTCAAACTAGCAAATTTACCTGACCCCCAAGTGTCTCAAACTAGTAACTTTATACCTGACCCACAAGTGTCTCAAACTAGTAACTTTACTGACCCACAAGTGTCTAAACTAGTAACTTTACCTGACCACACATGTCTCAAACTATAACTTTACCTGACTCCACAAGTGGTCTCACACTAGTAACTTTACCTGACACCACAAGAGTCTCAAACTAGCAACTTTACCTGACCCACAATGCTCTCAAACTACTATGCAACTTTACCTGAACCCACAAGTGTCTAAACTAGTAAATTTACCCTGACCCACAAGTGTCCAAACTACAACTTTAACCAGACCCACAAGTGTCTCAAACTAAACGGTTACCTCTGACCCCACAATGGTTCTCCAAACTAGCAACTTTAACCTACCCACCAGTGCGTCTCAAACAAGTAACTTTACCTGACCCACAAGTGTCTAAAACTACACTAACCTTTACCTGACCCACAAGTGCCGTCAAACTCGTAACTTACCTGAACCCCAATTCTCAAAACTACGCAACTTTACCTGAACCCACACAAGTGTCTCAAACTAGCAACTTTACCTGACCCACAAGTTTTCCTCAACTAGTAACTATACCTGACCCACAGTGTTCTCAAACTAGTAACTTTACCTTACCCACAAGGTGTCTCAAACTAGTAACCTCTTACCTGACCCACAAGTGTCCTCAAACTAGCACTTTTACCTACACCCACAAGTGTCTCAAACTAGTAACATTACCTTAACCCACAAGTGTCTCAAACTAGCAACTTTACCTGACCCACACGTGTCTCAAACTCAGTAACTTTACCTACTCACAAGTGCTCAAACTATACTTTACCCGACCCAAAAGTGTCTCAAAAACTATAACTTTACCTGACGCCACAAGTAGGTCTCGAAACTCAGTAAACTTTACCTGACCCACAAGTGTCTCAAACTAACAACTTTACCTACCCACAAGTGTCTCAAACTATAACTTTACCTGGCGCCCACAAGTGTCCTCCAAAACTACACAACTTTACCTGACCCCCAAGTGTCTCAAACTAGTAACTTTACTGACTCACAAGTGCTAACTAGTAACTTTACCTGACGCCACAAGTGTCTCAAACTAGTAACTTTACACCTGACTCACCAAGGTCACTCAAACTATAACTTTAACATGACCCACAAGTGTCCTCAAACTACAACTTTACCCTGACTCACAAGTGTCACAAACTAGTACTTTACGTGTCGCCAACAAGTGTCACCAAACTAGTAACTTTTACCTGACCCACACAGTGTCTCAAACCTAGTACCTTACCTGACCCACAAGTGTCCTCAAACTAGTAACTTAACCGCTGCACCCAACAAGTTGTCTGCAAACAGTAACTATATACCTGAACCCACAAGTGCCTCAACTAGCAACTATTACCTGACCCATCAAGTTCTTCAAACTATAACTTACCTTACCCACAAGTGTCTCAAACTAGATAACTTTACCTGACTCCAAACAATGTCTCAAACAGTAACTTTAACCTACCCACAAGTGTCTCAAACTAGTAACTTTACCTGACCCACAAGTGTCCTCAAACTAGTACTTTACCTGACCGCCACACGACTTGAACATCTCAAACTAGTAACTTTACCTGACCCACAAGTGTCTCAAACTATAACTTTACCTGACCACAAGCGTCATCAAACTAGTAACTTTACCTGACCCACAAGTGATCTCAAACATAAACTTTACCTGACCGCACAAGTCTCCTCAAACAAGTAACTTTACCTGACCAACACAAGTGTCTCAAACTAGTAACTTTACCAGACCCACAAGTGTCTCAAACTATAACTTTACCTGAAACCCACAATGTCTCAAACTATAACTTTTCACAACTTTCATAATGGATGTCTTAAAATACGGAAAACCAAAATTCTATCATCACAATATAGAATTAAATAAAGTCCAATTTACCCAAGCAGTTAGGTAGCTGATTGTTTTATCCACTCCAAGTTTTTCCATTTTATTTTTAAACAAAGACAAACATAATTTTAACACCCGAGATTAGAGTGCATAATGACGGGTAAAAATTTGGTACATACGTGTGTGTGTGTGTGTGTGTGATGTGTGTGTGTTGTGTGTGTGTTGGTGTAGTTACCATTTTTTACTCCTTGGCACAAGTCGATAAGACACTAGCCTGTTGATATATGAGTACGTGTGTGTGTGTGTGTTGTGTGTGTGTGTGTGGTTGTGATGTGTGTGTGTGTGTGTTGCGTGTGGTGTGTGTGTGTTTGTGTGCTCATGTCGCAGTTTTTAAACCGAGTGTATGAATATGGGAACCAACAAGCATCCGTTTTACGGCAAATGCGCAACATGAGTGTAAAAAAGCAAGTGTAGTGTAAGTTAATAAGTTTACCTTTGTACAAGTACATGTAAAAACACTACACAATCTATCATACATATTAACGAATATGTAAATTACCCAGGAATAACCCAAAAGTCAGAATAAAGTGAACTCATTTAACATTGTGACGCGCATGTAACTGATCGTCTTTCCAAATACATAAGAGACAAATAACAAAATAAAAAACACGAAGTACAATACTTATTACAGTTATTACAACAAAACATTCACAATGAATGCACTTAAGCTGCTTATTAAGCACAAAAAGAAACTTATATTGAAATGTTGATGAATTGTGTAATATAAAAAGACCTCCCAAATTTTCCACTAGTGGCCAGGCCCATGGTGGGCCGAACTGGACTGTTAGCTTGCTGACGTCTGTCTGACCTACGATCTAGACAGTCTGGTGGTGTAACTACAGGACGCAGTTCCATGTTGGTCCCCTCCGCTGTAATTTCCAACCCCTGGACAAGTCACTCTACCGTAGACCACTAAACAAGGCCTCGTTCTCAACTGGTCTAGAAATTCAACGGAGAGCTGGCTGAGCTGACTTCGGGAAAAATAACCTGGGCAAGGCTGAGACTGAAGATAATCCTAAGACATGAGGAAGGGGAGACAACCGCGGGCCCACTGGATTGGGATTCCTGGACCAACTGGACCTGGGAAAGGCTAGGAAATCCCCTAGGGTGTGGGGGAAGGGGGGAAGGGGAGCACCTGGCCTTCGCACACGTTGAACTCCTGAACACGTGACCCGGGGGGAGCAAAGGTTGGGGTGTGGGGGTAGTGGGGGAAGGGGGTAGCACCTGGCGTCACACAGGTGGGCCCTGGACTACCACGGACCCGGGTGAGGGGGAGTGCAAGGTTGGGGGTGTGGGGGTAGAGGGTAAGGGGGAGCACCTGGCTCACACAGGAGGCTCCTGAACCACGGACCCGGGGGGTGAGTGCAAGGTTGCGGGGTTGGGGGAAAGAGTGGTGAAGTGGGAGCACCTTGCCTACGTGCACAGGTGAACTCCTGGAACCACGCACCCGGGGGGGTGTGCAAGTGGGTGTGGGGGTAAGTGGAAGGGGGAGCACGTGCCTCGCACAGGTGAATCTCCTGGAACCACGGAACCCGGGGGGGGGGGAGTGCAAGAGATGGGGGTGTTGGGGATGGGGAAAGGGGACACCTGGCCTTCGACACCGGTGAACTCCAGGAACCACGGAAACCCGGGGTATGTGCAAAGGTCTGGTGTGGGGAAGTGGGGAAGGGGAGAACCTTCCAGAGGCCTTCGCACAGTGTCACACACCTGGAACCATCGACCCGGGGGGGTGTGTGCAAGGTACAGGGTCGTGGGGAAGTCGGGAAGGGGGAGCACCTGGCCTTCGTACAGGTGCACTCCTGGAATCACCATCGAACCCGGGGGAGGTGTGCAAGGTTGGGGTGTGGGGGTATTGGAAGGTGAGAACCTGGCGTCAACAACAGGTGGGCTCCTGGTAAACCACGGACCCAGGGGGGGGGTGTGGCAAGGTTGGGGTGGTGGGGTAGTGGGGAAGGGGGAGCACCCTGGCCTTCGCCAGGTGAACCTCCTGAACCACGGACCCGGTGGGGTGCAAGGTTGGGTAGTGGGGTATGGGAAGGGGGAGGCACCAGGCCTTCGCACAGGTGCACTCCTGTAACCAACGGCCCCGGGGGGGGTGTGCAAAGTGTTGGGGTGTGGGGTAAAGGATAGTGGGAAGGGGGAGCACCTGGCGTCCACACAGTACAGGTGGACCACCTGGAACCGAACGGACCCGGGGGAGTGCAAGGATAGGGAGTTGGGGGAAGTGGGGAAGGGGGCGCCACCTGCCTTATCGCACAGGTTGAACTCCGGAACCACGGACCCGGGGAGGGGTGCAAGTGTTGGGGTGTGGGGGTATGTGAAGGGGAGCACCTGGCCGCCACACAGGTGGACTCCTGGAAGCCACGGCCCCGACCGGGGGGGGAGTGCAAGGTTGTGGGTGTGGGGAACGTGGGGAAGGGGAGCACCTGGCCTTTCGCACAAGGTGAACTCCATGAACCCCTGACCTCGGGGGGTGGGTGCAAGGTTTGGGGTGTGGGGTTAGTGGGGAAGAGGAGAGCACTTGGGCCAACCGACACAGGTGAAACTCCTGGAACCACGGACCCGGGGGGGCAGTGTGCAAGGGATGGGTGTGTTGGCGATACGTACCGAGGGGGGAGCACCCTGGGTCGTCACACTAGTGGACTCCTGAACCACGGACCCGGGGGGAGTGCAAGGTTGGGGGTGTGGGTGAAATTGGGGAAGGTGGAGCACCTGGCCTCGCACAGGTGAACTCATGGAACAACGGACGCCGGGGGGGGTGGGCAAAGGTTTGGGTAGTGGGTGTACATTGGGGTAAGGGGAGCACCCCTGGTGCATCGCACAGGTGAACACTGAAAAAAGACACTCACTGTTGTCGAGGCAGACCCTGGGGAAGAGGGGAAGGGAGGGATGCCTGAGGGACAAGGCGGACTCCAGGACACTCGGACCTGGTGAGAGACGAAAAATGACACTCACGACGGCCCTCGAGGCGACCCTGGGGAAAGTGGGGAAGGGAGGATGCCTAGGGGAGACACCATGACGAAACTCTTGGACACGTGCGAACAGGGAGAGAACGAACAAAGGAAACACTCACCGGCCGTTCCGAGGCAGCACCCTGAGGGAAGTGGTGAAGGGAGGATGCCTGAGGGGACACGTCGGTGTGGACTCCCTGACACGCGGAACCAGGTGAGAGACGAAAAAGGACACTCACCGGCCGATCAGGCCACACCCTGGGGAAGTGGGGAACCGGGAGGATGCCTGAGGGGACACATGGCGGACACCTGGAAACGCGCACCTGGGAGAGACGAAAAAGGACCATTCAACCGTCCCCCGTCGAGGTGCAGTGACCCTGGTGAAGTGGGTAAGAGGATTCCCTTATGGGACACAGGCGGACTCTTGTTCCTGGACACAGCTGACCTTGTAGAGACGAAAAAGGGACACTCCACCGGCCGTCGATTGCAACCCTGGGAAGTGGGGAAGGGTAGGATGCCATTAGGGGACACACGGACTCCAGGACACGGCGCCGGACCGGGAGAGACGAAAAAGGACACCTCACCGCCGTCGAGGCAGACCCTGGGGTAAGTGTGGAAGGAGGATGCCTAGAGGGGACACAGGCGGACTCCTTGGACACGCTGACCCTGGTAGAGACGAAAAAGGACACTCACGGCCGTCGAGGCAGACCCAGGGGAAGTGGGAAAGGGAGGAATTCCTAGAGAGGGACACATGCGGACCTCGGTGGCACGCGGACCTGGCAGAGACGAAAAAGGACACAACCGGCCGTCCGAGGGGCAGACACTTGGGAAGTGTGGAAGGGCGAGGATGCCTGAGGGTACACAGGCGGAACTCCAGGACACGTCGGATACCTGGGAGAGGAACGAAAAAAAACACTCAACACGAGCCGTGTCGAGGCAGACCCTGGAAGTGGGGAAGGGAGGAAGCCTGAGTGGGACACAAGCGGACTCCTGGACACGCGGACCTGTGAGAGGACGAAAAAGGATACTCACCGACCCCGGCGAGGCAGACCCTGGTGAGTGGGGAAGGAGAATGCCTGAGGGGACACAGCGGACTCCTGGAACACGCGGACTCGTGGGAAAGACGAAAAGATACTCACCGGCCACCCGATGCAGAACCCTCGGGGACGTGGGGAAGGGAGAATGACTGAGGGGACACAGGCGCACATCCTGGACACGCGGACCTGGGAAGACGAAAAAAAAACACTACACCGGCCGTCCGAGGCAGACCCTGGGGAAGTGGGGAAGGGAGGATGCCTGAAGGGACACAGGCGGACTTCCTGGACACCGGACCTGGCAGAGAACAAAAAGGACAGTCACGCCGTCGAGGCAGACCCTGAGGGAAGTGGGAGGAGGATGCCTGACGGGACACAAGCGACCCTTGTACACCGAACCTGGAGAGACGAAACAAGGATCACACACCGGCCGTCGAGGCATGACCCTGGGGAAGTGGGGAAGGGAGGATACCTGAGGGACACAGCGACTCCTGTACACGCGGACCTGGAGAGACGAAAAAGGATACTACACCGGCCGTCGAGGCAGACCCTGGGGAAAGTGGGAAGGGAGGAATGTACTGAGGGGCCATCGAGGCGCACATTCCTGGACACGCGGACACTGGGAAGACGAAAAAGGATACTCACCGGCCGTCGAGGCAGACCCTGTGGAAGAAAGGGGAAGGGAGAATGCCTAGGGGACACAGTCGAACTCTGACACGAAACGGACCTGGGAAAGACGACAAAAGGATACTCAACCGGACGACGATGGCAGACGCCTGGGGAAGTGGAGAAAGGGAGAATGCCTGAGGGGACACAGGCGGACCCCTTACCCCTGACACGCTGACCTGGGAAAAGACGAAAAAGATACTCACCGGCCGTCGAGGCAGCCACCTGGGGAAGTGGGGAAGGGAGAATGACTGAGGGAACCCCACAGGCGACTCCCCTGGACACGGGGACCCTGGGAAAAGGACGAAAAAGGAAACTCACCGCCCGTCGAAGAGTCAGACCCTGGGTAATGTGGGGGAAGGGAGAATGCACTGAGGGGACAGGGCGACACCTGGACACGCGCGACCTGGGAAAGACGAAAAAGGTACTCACCGCCGTCGAGGCAGACCCTGGGGAAGAGGGGAAAGGGAGAATGTCATGAGGGAACAGCGGACTCCTGACACGCGGACCTGGAAAGACGAAAAAAGGACACTCCACCTCCGTCGAGGCAGACCCTGGTTTTAAGGGGCGACCTATGATTAACATGTAGAAATAAAGTGGGGAGCTCTTGAGTAAAAATGTAAGAAGTTTGTGTGTTAACCCATCAATTACTTGATCAGAAAGATTTCCGTTAAAGCTGGTGAACATGAATGTCGATCTGGGTACGTTGATATGACTTAAAACATTTACTTTAACAATTTGATCCAGAAATGAACCACATATTGAACACAGTGATCTGGAATCAGAACGCCTCCATTGACATTCACATAAAATGCAAAATGTTGTTACAACTCCAGTATGACACCACCATAATGTGCAACGGATTGGAAGTGAGTTGCTGGGAACAGACGGTTGATGGTAAGCTTTCAAGAATGAGCTGAAAGATGGTGAAGATGGTTTGAAGATGGATTGTCGACGGTGAAAATAATTGTTGAAAGCTGAGTTGAAATTTTAATAATAAATGAGAGATTCATAGTCAAAGGATACTTAATAAACTGTGTGTTAATTTCTTAGCCACAAAGTACATACACGAGATTAAATATATGATAAATAGAAAACAGTTTTGTGACGAATTGTATGTTGGTCACACAGGTGTGTTGCCTACGTTTTTCTCTTTTCCATTGTGGTTGTGTCTGGAGTTTGATGTGACCTACCATCTTTATATGCCAAACCAGGTCATTCTTATAGGCCATACCAGGTCATTCTCATATGCTATTCCAGTCATTCTTATATGCCATGCCAGGTCCATCTCATATGCCATACCAGGTCATTCTCATAATGTATACCAGGCAATTCTTACAATGCGCCATACCAGGTTCTCCTTATAATCCCATACCGGTCAAACTATATATCCCATACCAAGTCATCCTTATATCCACCACAACATTCACCTTATATCCCCATACCAGTAACCCTTATATCACTTACCATGTATCCCTTAAAATCCCATACCGGGCCATCCTTATATCACACACCAGAACATCCTTAATCGCACATACCCAGATCAAATCCTTATATCCCCAAACCAGATCAACCTTATATCCCATACCAGTCATCTTTATATGTCCATACCAGGCCATCCTATATCCCACACAGATAAACACACACACCCACAGCCACACACACCTGGGGGAAGTGGAGGAGTATATTCTGAGGGGCCCACAGATAAAACACACACCCACACACACACACAACCACACACACACACCAACTACACACACACACACATCTGGGGAGTGACGGAGATATATATGAAGGGCCCACAGATAAACACACACACACACACACAACATACACACACACACACACACACACACACTCACACACCACCACACACACACACACACACACACACATACAACACACACATCTGGGGGAAGTGACGGAGTATATCTGAGGGGCCCACAGATAAACACACACACACACACACACATACACACACACACACACACACACACACACACACACACACACACACACACACACACACACACACACACACACCTGGGGGAAGTGACGGAGTATATCTGAGGGGCCCACAGATAACACAAAACTAGAGGAAGCAAACACAAGCGCGCTCACAAATACAAATATGCATTAACACGCGTGACTTTGACCTCACCTAACTATGACATCACCTAACTATGACATCATTTAATTATGACCTCACCTAACTATGACCTCACCTAACTATGACATCACCTAACTATGACATCATTTAATTATGACCTCACCTAACTATGACCTCACCTAACTATGACATCACCTAACTATGACATCATTTAATTATGACCTCACCTAACTATGACCTCACCTAACTATGACATCACCTAATTATGACCTCACCTGTCTATGACCTCACCTAACTATGACCTGTCCTGACCATGACCTCATCTGACTATGACGACACCTAACTATGACCCCACCCAACTATGACCTCGCCTCACTATGACCTCACTTAATTATGACCTCACCTCCCTATGACCACACCTAACTATGACCACACCTCACTATGACCACACCTCACTATGACCACACCTAACTATGACCACACCTCACTATGACCACACCTCACTATGACCACACCTAACTATGACCACACCTCACTATGACCATACCTCATCTTCTGGAAACATGGAACTAGAGGAAGCATCAAAACCACAAATACACAGACCTAACAATGACTTCACTTATCTATGACTTCACCTAACTATGACATCACCTAAGTATGACCCCACCTGACTAGACCAGCTAGAAAATACCAAGCTTGCACTTAGCAAGTTCGCAGGAAGTAATAAAATGCAGAAGGTGGGGAAGCGATAAAGGAAGTTCATCTGAGGGGACGCAGATGCACCTATGAGAAAAACACAAAAAAAAACCCAC
>NW_026506111.1:0-15244 GCF_026875155.1 Cherax quadricarinatus
GAAATTGTGGTGGGGGAAACCTGAATGCTAAAGTAGGAGAAACTTTAGGGGTTGGTATGTAAGTTTGGGGTGCCAGGTGTAAAGGATAATGGGAACAGTTTGATTGAACTGTGTATAGAAAGGGGTTTATAGGTAATACATATATTAAGAAAAAGAGGATAAGTAAGTATACAAGATATGATGTAGGGCGAAATGACAATAGTTTGTTGGATTATGTATTGGTAGATAAAAGACTGTTGAGTAGACTTCAGGATGTACATGTTTATAGAGGGGCCACAGATATATCAGATCACTTTCTAGTTGTAGCTACACTGAGAGTAAAAGGTAGATGGGATACAAGGAGAACTGAAGCATAAGGTAAGAGAGAGTTGAAGGTTTATAAACCAAAAGAGGAGGCAGTTAGGGTAAGATATAAACAACTATTGGAGGATAGATGGGCTAATGAGAGCATAGGCAATGGGGTCGAAGAGGTATGCGTAGGTTTAAAAATGTAGTGTTAGAGTGTTCAGCAGAATTTTGTGGTTACAGGAAAGTGGGTGCAGGAGGGAAGAGGAGCGATTGGTGGAATGATGATGTAAAGAGAATAGCAAGGGATAAAAAGTTAGTATATGAGAAGTTTTTTCAAAGTAGAAGTGATGCAAGGAGGGAAGAGTATATAGAGAAAGAGAGAGAGGTTAAGAGAGTGTTGTAGCAATGTAAAAAATAGAGCAAATGAGAGAGTGGGTGAGATGTTATCAACAAATTTTGTTGAAAATAAGAAAAAGTTTTGGAGTGAGATTAACAAGTTAAGGAAGCCTAGAGAGCAAATGGATTTGTCAGCTAAAAACAGGAGAGGAGAGTTATTAAATGGAGAGTTAGAGGGTATTGGGAAGATGGAGGGAATATTTGAGGAATTGTTGAATGTTGATGAAGATAGGGAAGCTGTGATTTCATGTATAGGGCAAGGAGGAATAACATATTGTAGGAGTGAGGAAGAGTCAGTTGTGAGTGTGGGGGAAGTTCGTGAGGCAGTAGGTAAAATGAAAGGGGGTAAGGCAGCTGGAATTGATGGGATAAAGATAGAAATGTTAAAAGCAGGTGGGGGTATAGTTTTAGAGTTGTTGGTGCTATTATTTAACAAATGTATGGAAGAGGGTAAGGTACCTAGGGATTTGTAGAGAGCATGCATAGTTCCTTTATCTAAAGGCAAAGGGGACAAAAGAGAGTGCAAAAATTATAGGGGGATAAGTCTGTTGAGTATACCTGGTAAAGTGTATGGTAGAGTTATTATTGAAAGAATTAAGAGTAATACGGAGAATAGGATAGCAGATGAACAAGGAGGCTTTAGGAAAGGTAGGGGGTGTGTAGACCAAGTGTTTACAGTGAGACATATAAGTGAACAGTATTTAGATAAGGCTAAGGAGGTTTTTGTGGCATTTATGGATTTGGAAAAGGTGTATGACAGGGTGGATTGGGGGCAATGTGGCAGATGTTGCAGATGTATGGTATATGAGGTAGGTTACTGAAAGCAGTGAAGAGTTTTTACGATGATAGTGAGGCTCAAGTTAGAGTATGTAGGAAAGAGGGAGATTATTTCCCAGTAAAAGTAGGCCTTAGACAAGGATGTGTGATGTCACCGTGGTTGTTCAATATATTTATAGATGGGGTTGTAAGAGAAGTAAATGCGAGGGTCTTGGCAAGAGGTGTGGAGTTAAAAGATAAAGAATCACACATAAAGTGGGAGTTGTCACAGTTGCTCTTTGCTGATAACACTGTGCTCTTGGGTGAATCTGAAGCAAAGTTTCAGAGGTTGGTGGATGAATTTGGTAGGGTGTGTAAAAGAAGAAAATTGAAAGTGAATACAGGAAAG
Source organism: Cherax quadricarinatus (assembly GCF_026875155.1). Lineage (NCBI taxonomy): Eukaryota > Metazoa > Arthropoda > Malacostraca > Decapoda > Parastacidae > Cherax > Cherax quadricarinatus. Next base: position 1,850 of record NW_026506111.1, read on the forward strand.
AGTAAGGTTATGAGGATAACAAAAAGATTAGGTGATGAAAGATTGGATTTCAGATTGGGGGAGAGAGTATGGAGGAGGTGAATGTATTCAGATATTTGGGAGTGGACGTGTCAGCGGATGGGTCTATGAAAGATGAGGTGAATCATGGAATTGATGAGGGAGAAAGGGTGAGCGGTGCACTTAGGAGTCTGTGGAGACAAAGAGCTTTGCCTTTGGAAGCAAAGAGGGGAATGTATGAGAGTATAGTTTTACCAATGCTCCTGTATGGGTGTGAAGCATGGGTGACGAATGTTGCAGCGAAGAGAAGGCTGGAGGCAGTGGAGATGTCATGTCTGAGGGCAATGTGTGGTGTGAATATAATGCAGAGAATTCGTAGTTTGGAAGTTAGAAGGAAGTGCGGGATTGCCAAAACTGTTGTCCAGAGGGCTGAGGAGGGGTTGTTGAGGTGGTTCGGACATGTAGAGAGAATGGAGCGAAACAGAATGACTTCGAGAGTGTATCAGTCTGTAGTGGAAGGAAGGTGGGGTAGGGGTCGGCCTAGGAAAGGTTGGAGGGAGGGGGTAAAGGAGGTTTTGTGTGCGAGGGGCTTGGACTTATAGCGGGCATGCGTGAGTATGTTTGATAGGAGTGAATGGAGACAAATGGTTTTTAATACTTGATGTGCTGTTGGAGTGTGAGCAAAGTAACGTTTATGAAGGGATTCAGGGAAACCGGCAGGCCGGACTTGAGTCCTGGAGATGGGAAGTACAGTGCCTGCACTCTGAAGGAGGGGTGTTAATGTTGCAGCTTAAAAACTGTAGTGTAAAGCACCCTTCTGGCAAGACAGTGATGGAGTGAATGATGGTGAAAGTTTTACTTTTTCGGGCTACACTGCCTTGGTGGAAATCGGCGAGTGTGTTAATAAAAATAATAATAATAATGGTGGATAAAAGCTTGATGGGTAGACTTGTGGATGTGCATGTTTTTAAAGTTGCAGTTATGGTGAGAGTAAGAGGTAGGTTACGAAACACAGTTAAGAGTTTATATGAGGATAGCGCGGCTCAGGTTAAGATATGTAGGAAAGAGGGAAACTATTTTCCAGTAAAAGTAGGCCTTAGACAGGGATGTATAATGCTGATAAATTAAACACATGTGCAACTCTTGGGTATCTTTATTGAGGAAACATTTCGCCACACAGTGACTTTATCAGTCCATACTAAGGAGAATCGTGAAGAACAGGAGGGTTTTGAGATAATCAGTCCCTCAGCCTTGAGTCGATGTAATCAATCCATCAATCTTGAAAAGAATGCAGCAGATGTGTGAAGAAGTGCTTATATACTGTAAGCAGATGGAGAGGTGCAGCAGTCGTAGGAGGTATCACATTTGCCCAGTGTTTACCTGGAGACCTGGAGAGAGTTCCGGGGGTCAACGCCCCCGCGGCCCGGTCGTGCCCAAGGGTTAGGCAAGTGAAGAATTCCCAAGTATTAAGATCCCAACAAGTTGCAGTGTCAGACAGGATTTTAGATGAATGATTCAAAGAACCGACAAGTTGATAAATTAGACACGTGCAACTCTTGGGTATCAATAAAGATACCCAAGAGTTGCACATGCTAATTAACCATTCATCTACAATGTATGATGTTACCATTGTTGTTTAACGTACGTATAGATGGGGTTGTAAAAGAAGTGATTGTCAGAATGTTGGGGTGAAGTGTGGGAGTAACATATATAGAATCTAATACAAAGTGGGAGTTGTCGCATTTGCTTTTGGCTGATGACACTGTGCTTTTAAAATATTCTGAAAAGAAGTGCAGAGGTTGGTGAACATATCTGGAAGGGTATGTAAAAAAAAGAAACTAAAAGTGAACATAGGAAAGAGCTGGGTGATGAGGGCAACAAAAAAATTAGGTAATGAAAGATTGGATATAACATTGAAGGAAGGAGTATGGAGGAAGTGAATGTGTTCACATATTTGGGATTGAACTTGTCAGAGGCAAAAGGTGCACTGAGGTATCTGTGGACACAAAGAAAATTATCCATAGAAACAATAAAAGAGAATACATGAGAATATAGAGGTACCACCACTCATATATGAGTGTGATACATGGGTTGTGCATGTTGCAGAAAGAAGGAGGTTGGAGGTAGTGGAGATGTCATGTAGTGTGAATATTATGAAGAGAATCATAATTTGGAGATCAGGAGATTTGGAATTACTAAAAGTATTATCCACATCATTGGGGAGGGATTCCTGAGGTAGTCTGGACAAAATAGGATGACTTGGAGGGTGTATAAATCTGTAGTGGAGGGAAGGCAGGGCAGAGGTTGCCCTAGGTTAGGTTAGGTTAGGTTAGGTTAGGTTAGGTTAGAGGGAGGGGGTGAAGGAAGTTCAGTATGTGAGGAGCTTGGACATACAACAGGCATTTGTGTGTTAGCAGTGAGTGGAGACAAATGATTTTCATGGCTTAAAGTGCTGTTGGAGTGTGAGCAAGGTAATTTTTATGAAGGTATTCAGGGAAACTGGTTAGCCGACTTGAGTCCTGGAAGTGGAATGTGCAATAGTTGCAGTTAGGGGAGGCATCTAAACTTTAGTATCAGCGTGCCTTTGGCAAGACAGTGATGGAGAGAGTGATGGTGAAAGTGCTCCTTCTTTTTCATGGGTAACCCTACCTCGATGAAAGATGGTCGATGTGTTAAAAAATTTACTTCTAAGTGAGCTTGAGCCTGTGTCAGCCCTCACCTGGGGATTGAACCTGAGTGCTTTCAGGTGAACACACTATTATGTATTAATTTAAAATAAAAAAAATAATTAGAAACAAACCGATTATAAATTATATGTTGCCATGCTAGAACATTCACTGTAATAGTAATGTGAAAAAAAGATTATCCTCCCTACAAATATTCACAAATCTCGACTTATTTTTCCCCTCCAATATTAGAACATAGCAGCTATCACAGCACATGTCTAGATGGGAAGACGTTCTGGCTCCTCACTTCTAATCAGTGGTATCCCTCCCTGCCCAATGGTATCCCTCCCTGCCCAATGGTATCCCTCCCTGCCCAATGGTATCCTTCCCTGCCTAATAGTATCCCTCCCTGCCCAGTGCATGAAATCACTGCCTCTCCTTCATCAACAACATTCAACAACTTGTCAAAATATCCTCCCCATCTTTCCAGTGCCGCTATCTTCCTGTCGAATATCTTCCTATTTAATATCTTCCTATCTAATATCTCCCTTTTTCTTTTTTGATATCTGCCAAGTCTGTTTTTGTTCTCCATTCTTCCTCACTGTATTGATCTCCCTAAAACTGTTTCTTGTTCTCAGTAAAATCTGTTGATACAGACTGGCACAGTTTCTCACTGGCTCCACCACCAGCCATGTAACCTTTCCTTGCTTCACCATATACTTCGTCTAACTTCTCATCTGCTAACTTTTTCTCCTTTGCCATCCTTTTTAAGCTGTTATTCCTCCAATAATCCTTTTTCTGCCCACACACACAAACATGCTATGCATGCCTAGCACAGAATTCTTCTCATTATTATTAAAAAAAAAGAAGCGTTAAACCACATGGGTTATATAGCGCAGCAGGGCAGGGAAGGATGCAGGGGGTAATGGGTAGCAAGAGGGAGAGGGATGATTATTAGGGTATGGAATGCTGTGGGGCTGTGGATAGTGCAGGGGTAGAGGGTAGCAGGAGATTGAGGTAGAAAGGACCGAGGTGAGTGCTAGAGGCATCGTCATGAGAGTTTGTGCAGTAAATCCTTTAATCCAGAGTCTGGATTAAAGGAGGGCCCATCAGCAAGAAGGGAAGGTAAAGAAATGGCAGCAGAGCAGAGGCAACATTGGAGGTAAATTCTGCGTGCTCGTTGATAGAGTGGGCAGTCCAACAGAATGTGGCTAACAGATAATGGAACTTGACAATTCCCAAAGAGAGGAACAGGGCGCCTTTATATGAGATACCCATGAGTAAGACGAGTGTGACCGATGCGAAGATGGGAGAGAGTAGTCTCCCAACCTCGACATTGATGACAAGAAGACGGCCAGAAACCTATACTCGGTTTAATAGGATGAAGTTTATTGTGGTGCAGATCAGACCAACGTAGTTGCCAATGAGTGCGGAGGTGGGTAGCAGTTTCAGAAAAATAGTCTGTGAATGGAACACCTCTATGTAAAACTGGGAGGCCATGTACTGCTGACTGCGCAGCAGTGTCTGCCTGTTCATTATCCTGTACGTCAACACGACCAGGGACCCAGCTAAAAACAATATCTTTGTGTTTGCTCGAGATACGGCATAACCAAAGATGCATACGAAGAACTAGAGGGTGAGGTGTATCAAATTTTTGTATAGCCTGTAAAGCACTATGGGAGTCTGAAACTATCACAGATGGTGACATAGGCATAAATGCGATACAGATAAGTGCTACAAGAATGCCATACAATTCAGTTGTAAAAATGCTAGCCGAGGATAATAAATGTTCTCACATGACACTGTCCGGAAAACTGCTGCGAATCCGACGCCATCGGAAGACTTAGAACCATTGGTGTACACTGTGATGGAATGAGAATGACAGCAGAAGTCGTCAAGAAAAAGAGAGCAGGAAGCCACCGTAGGTAGTTGGGCTTTCGCACATGGCAGGAGGAAAGAAGAGACACAAACAGCTGGAACTTTCCAAGGGGGCAGGGAAAAGTGAGATGCTACATGAACATAGAAAGGTGGTAACTGAAGAGAAGACAAGAGCGAATGGAGGCAGAAAGAGGTGGAGTAAACAGGGGCGACGAACAAATAAAGAACTTCTACTAACATTAGTGACCGTCCTATATACGGAAGGATTGTGGAGGTCATGAGATCAAACATAATAGCATGAACATCATGGCGATAGGACAAGGATGGAATATTCGCAGAGTGAATAGAGGCTCTCAACAGGGGATGAACGAAAAGAACCAAGGCACAGACCTTTGTGATGAATAGGATCTAACTTAGACAGAGTTGCAGGAGAGGCCGCAGAATAGATTTGACCATAATCCAGCTTGGACAAGACTAGGGTGGAGAATGTGACGATCTGCTCCCCATGAACGATGTGCGAGAACTTTAAGGAGATTTAGCCGATCATGGCAAGTTGTCTTTAAAGAAGAAATGTGTGGTCTCCACATCAGCCGGAGTTCAAAGAGCAGGCCCAGAAACTTGACCGTATCATATGCCAGAATTCGTGAACCATGTAAGTAAAAGGGAGCATCCGGAATAAGAGGACGTCTAGTGAAGGTAATGAACTGGGTTTTTTTACTAGAAAATTTAAATCCATGAGAAGTGGTCCAATGGGAGATTCAGTCTATCACAACGTGAAGGGAGGCTGCTACTAATCGGCAGTCAGCACCCGAGTAAACTATAGCCAAGTCATCGACATAAAGTGACGACCAAATATGCGAAGGAAGAACGGAAGGTATGTCATTTATAGCTAAGAGAAAAAGAGTAGTGCTGAGATACAGCCTTGTGGAACTCCCTCGGCTTGTACAAAGTCCGAGGAAAGCAAGGCGCCAATACGGACCCAAAAATGTCTATCGGACAAAAAAGCAGCGATGAAATTTGGTAGATTACAGTGGAGGTTTAAGGAGTGGGCTTGGGCTAGAATGTTATACCTCCAGGTGGTGTCATATGCCTTCTCTAGATGAAAAAAGATCGCTAGGACAGAGTGGTTGCTAGCAAAGGCATTTCGAATATATGTATCTAAATGGAGCAAGGGGTCTACCATAGAGAGGCCTTTGCGATAGCCACATTGGCAAGGAGAAAGGCTGTTGTGTGTCTGTTCCCCAATCGTTCCATCATCTTGCAGACCACACTGGTCAGGGCAATGGGACGATAGTGAAAGGTGTCAAGTCCCGAGGTGCCCAGTTTGTGAAACGGTAGTACAATAGCCGATTTCCAGTGTTGAGGGAGAACCCCTTGCTTCCAAATTAGATTGAAAAGATGTAAAAAAACGGGAAGGGCCCTAGAATGGAGATATTGAAGCATGTACTGATATGGGTATCATCAGGTCCCGGTGCCAACGACCGGCAAATGGAAAGTGTGGACTCCAGTTCTAGAAGAGTAAAAGGTATGTTATATGGCTCCAACCCATCAGAGGAGAAATCTAATGGCAATTGTTCTTTGGTAGGTTTAGATGCAAGAAATGAGGGACAGAGATGAAGCCTTAAGGAGATTCGGACAAGATAGTTCCCGATTGTTGTGGCAACTTCTAAGGGTTCCACTACAACTCCAGCAACCTGCATAACAGGAGCTGGGTTCGGAGTGTACTTACCACACAATTTCCATATTTTTTTCCAAATTGTGCACATAGAGGAAGACGAGTTAATGGTAGACACGGAGTCTCACCAACAAGTAAGTTTAGCCCCGTGGATGACACGGTGAGCAATTGCCCTAGCCTGCTTGAAATCCAACAGATGTTCCACGATACGATTATATCGATAATGGCCCCACACAGCAAGTTTTAAATGCACTGCACGGGTGCATGTAGAAGATCATCAAGGTATGCATGCGTGAGAATGCCTACCTGAGGTTTAGGGGATAGAACGCATTGCCACAGTTAAGACTAAGGGTGAAAAGTGGTGTGTCAGTTCATCAATAAAAGACGAAAGGGGGTCCTCATAACAGGTGGTAAGATGAGAGTATAAGTCCCAGTCTTCTCGAGCAAATTGCCAACGATGGCTACAAAACGGTCGGGCATACATAGTAGAAGTGAGAAGGATGGGAAAGTGATCTCTTTCCTTTAAATCTGGAAAAACAGATCACGTGAAATCAAGTGCAAAGGGCGAGGAACAGATAGAAAGATCAATGCAGGAGAGAGACTGAGTGAGAGAGTCAAAATGGGTAGGAGCACCCTTGTTTAAACATGAAGATGAGAAGCGAGAAGAGTCTCCAACTGATCACCATGAGAGTAGCAGTGGGACCCTCCCCACAGGTGATGGGTGAGCGTTAAAATCAACACAACAACAATATGGGGCGGCGGTAGAGATGAAATTAAAAACATGATATCAGAAATATAGAATGCACAGGTGGGAGAAAGATAGAGAGAACAAACTGTAAACCATCAGTGTAAATAAATATGAGCTGCAGTATAATGCAGCAGGGGAATGAAAAAAAACTTGTTGACATAGTATATCCATGTGTACAAGAAGTGCGCTATCATTAAAAGATTCATCAGGTAAAGGATCGAAAGAATGTAACAGTAAGTAGCCAGAAACGGGGCGAATGGCAGCAGAACAATTTTGGGCTCTTTCAACCCAAACATACTGGGGACAACTGAGAGAGAACAGTTGGAGTTCTCCTCGATTGGCCCTAAGGCCACGAATATTCCATTGTAAAAAGGCATTATGTACAGAATAAAAATGACAACAATAAAGAAACGATAAAATCCATGAGCTTTTAGGATCTGTAAGTTAACGTGTGGGGGAAAACAGTAATGCATGTGAGCAAGGAAGAATTAGAATAATGCAGAGTAACAGATTGTTGCATGGGTCATGAAATATAAGGGGTAGAAGGAGGTGCGTTGGTGTTCATCGGGGGTCTCGTCTCAACTATATAGCTGGAGATTGCATCTAATGTCTCACTTGATAAGGAAGCAACGATGCCATGATGTCAGAGACAGGAGAGGCAGTGCAAGTAAAGGCCGGAGTAACTATGGAGGCCAACCAAAGAGGTCTGAGGGGGGTGGGGGAGTTATGAGCCTGGAGAGATGCATTGGCTGGGAGAGGAGTTCTGCAGTGTAACAGGAAAAGAAGGAGGTTGAAGGTTAAACTATGGAAGAAGATGGGGGAGGGGAACAGGGAAAGAGGGGACTTCACTAAGGGGTTGAGTCTCCACCTTTGTGTGAAAGCTGGAAAGGGGGTGAGAATTAGTCTCCGAGGTAGATGGCAGATTCTGTACAGGTGACGGACGCGAAGAAAGTGTAGGACTGCGAGGTCTAGTAGACTGAGAAGTAAGCGAGCAAGATGAAGAAGTAGAAGTAGAAAGTGGTGTGGAGGTAGGAGTGTCAGAGGATAAAACTGCAAAAGCATTAGAAACTGGAATGACCCCGGAAGACATGGATGCAGAGAGATTGGGAGGCGGGAGGACTGTAGAGGTTAGAGGTCTACTCAAGCATACAGGACACGAGGAAATTTTCCTTGAAGGTGGAGCTGAGAGACTGCCATAGTGTAAGTAAGGCCCTTGCGCTCATTAATGTAATGGATCTCTCGTTCATTATGATAGACCTGGCAACGGCGGGAAAAGGAAGATGAGGTTCCTTGAAATCGAGACAAGAGGGGGAAGGCTACAAGACGTATTGGTATCGTAAAGGGTTCTTTGATGGAGATATCGTAGGTTGAAGGTAGACACACTTGTAGGATGGTAACTATATTGTCAGACAGATGATGAGGGATGGAGCCCAGCTGCCTTGCCTGTCCGCTGAATGGTCTGCCGCCGAGTGAGGCCGGGGCAGGGGCATGAGCCCACACATCCTCATCCCGTGACGTCACACAAAGCCACAGGCCTACAAGGGATCTCGTATCTAAAGCACATGGATGATACTAATATGCTATGCTATATAATACAGGGAATACAGGGATCAGCAACTATGCTGACAGCTCGGTCATGTTACGTATGTCGTCCCGACATACACTACTATACTATAGGCTGAACAGGCAGGCGGATCTGGGCTGATTCTATACAATAACAAATTCATATATAACTTAGAACTAATGGATGGTATCATAATGGATTTTACGTAATGGGTGTTAACGTATTCATTACAAACTATAAGAACAAATCATTGTACAATATGGATGGAATTGATCGATCTGTATTCATGCACTCTACGGATTCTGAGGAAGAATAAATATATACAAAGAAGTGTTTAACAGAAAGGCAGATTCGGTGCACTCAAATCTAGACTGTTAACTCTCAGAATACGGAGGGAACGTGAACACGAAAATTTCTGACAAACTGATCAGCTAATAACAAAACACGCAGTTGACAATTTCATTCATCTCGGACATCTAATTATACAGACTATGTACATTTAAACCCAATTCTGCGAGGGTTAGGTTTACATATGCAGAATGGTTATCATCTCTGGGAGGATTGAATTTCTCTGCAATGGCTAACACATGCCTTGACTGAGGACAGTCTGAACGAGTATCTACAAAAGATACAACTACAATCACTAGTGACTGTGGAATTACTAACTCGTCTGCTAGGAGTACTCAACTCGACTATTCGATACAGTAATTCTTGGTCATTACAAAGTCACTAATGGGTGCTGGTGGCTTCACAGTAAGAATAAGATCTTCCTGGAGCAGGAATCGAATCACACCAGAACACATGGGATCTGTTCTTTGTGCAGTTTTGACATCCTCGACAGTAAATGGAGGATCTGCAGTAACTACACTAACGTGTCGCGATAAAGCATCAGCGACTACATTCAACTTGCCAGGTAAATGTTCAAAAGTTGGATTGAACTCTTGGATAGTCAAGGTCCATCTGGCTAACCTTCCAGTAGGCTGTTTGTTCTGGAATAAAGGTAACAGTTCTTTCTTATGGAGGAAAAAACAAACTCGGTGGATGTGGATGACTCCCCCCGGTTGAAAAAAATTAACGCTATAACACGCAATATGAGCAAGGGAGAACGAATCTACTATCTCAAACTGCAAGCACAGGAGAAATTAAATGAACACGGTCAACAATGCTGATATTCAATCTGAGTCGCACACAGTGACACGAGGTATCAGCTATAAAGAAACTACACTTACAAACGTTAACATGTGAAAGTTACTCGAGAAATAACTTCTTACAATGCACTGATTACTATCAACTAGGATGGGATCACAATCTGAAACACAAGGGACAACAACAACACTCAAGTGAGCACACTAGCCACAGAAACGTCTTTCTGCAATGGCTTGTGGCATCAGCAAGAGATGGCATAACTCGTTGCAAGTAAAGTTCTTCTCAAAGCGTCCCCTGGGAAGGAACGAGTACTTGAACAAGTCGCCATCGCAAGGATAGTAGTCTCAGCACTATCCTGCGTGCATGATATTGTGGCTGGAGTCCAGACAGGAGTGACAGTATTACTAGTGCCTGACCGCTCGGCTACGTTAATAAGTAATTCACGGATCTATAGGAACTTAATCTGAACTTCACATTTCGCAGCACTTTAACAAATCTCAGATACAAGCTGTGAGAACAAACACATTGCTCAAGGGCTAGATATTGTCTTTCAGTCAGTAAGGGAATGTTGGTATTGTGGACTGATTCACATTGACTTTGACTGGAATGATACACTAAGTGAACATTCAAAAGTGACTGGGACATCTCAGTGAACTTACTGAAGGACATAAAGACAAGAAAAATGGAGAGAATGACACAATAAGCTTAAATGGAAGAAAAAATGCTTAACTATTCTGCATAAGTAATTAAAAATTGACAAGTTACACAGTAAGCAAAGAACTCACACAAGAAGAATATGCAACTTAACAAACACTGAAAATCAAGAGAACTTGTACTTTTCTCAAATCTAATATGCTCAACTTTTACTTTAAATTGAATAAATGGCACAGTGAGTTGTCTTTACTTTCAATGCAACAAGGAAATACACAATAAAATGATAAAATGGACTCAATAAACTTGTGCAAAAATTAAAACAGACACACAATTCACTGAAATAAAAATAAAATGACAGACAGAATAAAATACTATGCACAGAACAGAGCATAAGAAACTGCACTGTAATAAACTGTAGCAATATATCAAATAATTGCTAATCAAAAAAGTATTGCACAACACTGCATAAAATTTTCTGCAAGGAAACTTTAATGGCAACACAATATTTGCACAAAAATTATTGCAAAATGAATCAATGTGCAATAATAAAAATTATAGCACACAAGAAAAGAAATATATCAAGGAATGAACACTTTAACTCTTAACTGCAACTTAAACAACACTTAACAAGCAAAAGAACAATTTACTTTAAAAGGAGAACTTAAAAAATTGCACTAAGAGTGAATTTGTTCAATGAAACATAAAAAATAATAGGTGCTAAAAACACATAACAAAAAAGAGGGTTGAACACTTACAGTGATGCAGAACACAACACATCAACATAAACACAATACTAGAATTTTCTTGCAATGAAACTTGATGTGTGAAAAATTTTGTAAAAATGATTTCTTGCTTGGACTTTAAAAATGGCACTATTGTCTGTGGAAATAAGACAAATTAAACACTCTCTGAATGAAAGAATATGAACACAAGAATGTTCAACACACAGGGAACAAAACAAAAGTACACAAAAGCTGGGAAGAAAAAAATTAACAGACAACACTGAGTTGTGATGCAGAATATGAGGTGAAAAAATTACTGAAATACTTCACTGGAATACTGAGAACACAAGGTGATTCTGAAGTGTAAACACAAGTTCTATATTGCTCATATGTTGCACACACAACAAAGGAAACACACTAAGTACTTACTTCAAGTGTATAAAAAGATACACAACACAACAGATATAAAATAATGCACGAAAATTAACACTGAATTAAGGAGGTTAAAAGAAATTAATGCAATCAGTACATGATAAACACTGAGTCTGATCAAGAGTCACTGAATGTCACTAAGAGAAAAATCACTGGGAACAAAAGAAATGTCTCAACACTCGCAAGTGTCTCTAAAAAAAAAATATTATCGCTGTAACAACTTGAAGAATGAGATTGATGGATTGTTTATATCGTCTTGCCTGTGTCCTCTGCACAGATGATCGTAGAATTGCGCTTAAATCGGCGGTAAACACACACAGGAGGCTTTATAAAGATGGCACGAACACACTCTAGCTCTTGACCCCCTTTGTGGTCCTTAAAATATGGTGCTACAACCCTTAGCAGTACACCAAAACACTGAAGAAGTTTGGTGAGTGGGTAATGGCTGAGCGAGGCATCTGAGACCAGCAATGGTGAGACACGTGATCGTGAGTGGTTAGGCTTATGGGTTGAACGTCGTAAGCCTCACTGAGAACACCCACACTGCTGCGAAGATAATTCTAAGCCGGCTGGCTTAAAATAAACCCACGAAATACTACAACACCACAAGGATGAAAAAGAGCTCTCAGAATGCTTGGAGCTTGAATCACAAGCGATGAAGACTACTCACGTGGCTTGCTTGAGTACTGGGGTAAGACACCTGGGTTAGTTGCTAGCTGGCTTATCTTAACCCTTCCCACAGAATGGCTTGATAACTTCACACGATGAGCACAGCAGGGGTGGAAGCTGGCTTGGCAGGCAAAATAATTGGATGGAGTAGACTAGGCTCGACTGGGCTCGGTTGTTCTGACTCCCCCACCACAGACTGGAAGCTGGTTTATTTTGCAAACTCGGGTCAACCCCTCGGGAGTGATGCAAATAAGCAGAAAACCACTAATACAAAGAGACTGACCAGTGAATAATGTAGAAGCTGGTAGAGTAGCTGGCTTGAGGTAGCTGACTTGAGGTAGCTGGCTGGGGTGAATCTCGGTAGGCCTACTGATGACACGAAATGGCCGTCTTGCTGGTCGAAAATTTATCTCCAGAAATCGCTGTAATCGTCAGAATTACAATCCCACCGCTGCCACCATTTATCGTAAAGGGTTCTTTGATGGAGATATCGTAGGTTGAAGGTAGACACACTTGTAGGATGGTAACTATATTGTCAGACAGATGATGAGGGATGGAGCCCAGCTGCCTTGCCTGTCCGCTGAATGGTCTGCCGCCGAGTGAGGCCGGGGCAGGGGCATGAGCCCACACATCCGCATCCCGTGACGTCACACAAAGCCACAGGCCTACAAGGGATCTCGTATCTAAAGCACATGGATGATACTAATATGCTATGCTATATAATACAGGGAATACAGGGATCAGCAACTATGCTGACATTGGAATGATCTGCTGCACTGCAGATCGGGCATTCCATCACAGATCTGCAGTGTTTAGTGAGGTGCTCAAAACATTTTCAATTACGACACTGCTGGGGAGGGGGAACTACTTGATGGACCTCTAAACAATGGCCCATAATGTACACAGAGGATGGAAGATCACGGCAGTCGAAGGTTAAACGAGCGATGTTACTAGGAAAGCACCTCCACCCACGAGTGGGCAGGTTGTATGTATCTACCTTAAGAATAGGGAGGTTTTGAAGGACTAATTTTTCTAAAATATTATCGCTGCAAGACAAAAAACACTCTGTACAATGGTATGCGGTAAGACCACAGTACCACTGCAAGAATTAAGAGTAGCGTGCCAATGAATGGTGACTGGTATGTTATCAGTGGAAGTGATGCTGGAGAGAGCATGAGCTTGCCTGGAATTCTGTACTGTTATGACCGTGCACCACTTCAAAGAGCGTGAAAGATATATCTTTA